>BQNB010072986.1:0-32253 GCA_026074375.1 Tanacetum coccineum
TGTCGCTAACCTGTTACAATTCTGATGTCTCCTTCCTCCCATGGCTTTTTGTAACATTTTAACTGTCATTAAATCGTCACTAATATGTCACTGCACTATTGCAAACCTGTCACTGCACGAACAGTACTAACTCTCCCATAAGCAGTACAAAGTATACTGAGCAGTACTAAACACATACTTCACTTGGGTTTACGTACATAACAACCCAACCCAATATATTGCTTCACTAATCTATGTTTACATTAGCAGTATTAAAAATTTTAAAGGGAGCAATACAAAATAATATGCTAGCAGTACTAAAGTTAAGTGTAGCAGTATTAACCACAATAACCCCAAGTTAATACTGTTGTTAAAGCTAGCAATACAAATCACGTCTAAAATAAAAGAGATTTTTATGGAAGTAAATCCCTAAAAATCAGCAACTTAAATCTTTAGTAAAAAACCACGCATCTGTATACCACAATCCATTCCCTAACAATATAAATCATATAAACTGCCATAATACCTGCCATAAACCATGATATCTTTTCCATAATACTCGCACACTAGAAAACATATCAACCCAAAACCATCATAATATCTACGAGTAATCATCAGCCCAATCTACTGATATACTCATCACGACATCAATACCTGCTGTCAAATCTTCACAAAACAGATTGACCACCTGCTGCTCCTTTTCTAATAGAAACCATGATCACTTGCCGTACTTGCTCCTAGTATAAACCATTGACCAGGAAACCCTCATCATAGATCACGACCTGCTGTTTCTTTTATTGAGTCCCAAAGCAATATTAATAACCACAAATAAACCAACAACCAATGTATTGTATAAAACCTTTTTAGGGTTTTGGTTTATTTATTAAGATCAGTAAAGCAATCACGATCACAAACAGCAGCAAACGAACATCATATAGTCTGCTGTTGACCGTTAAATATCAAGAAGGTAATTCAAGAAACACTAATCTGCTACATCAAACCCCTAGCAGACCCTTGAATTATCAGAAACATTTTACCTTCGATACCTGCTGTTTTGTTGCTTTAATATCTGCTATTACAGATTAGGTTTGAAGTCCCTAATCTGATGTTTCTTTGATTCTCCCGATAAAATCATGACCATGATCCCAAGGCACAACCTGCTTGCGTTACTATGGAATGGGGTTTATGAAGAAAAACCCTAATTCTTTCATTCATTTTCTTCAAAAGCAAGCAATAAAAAACAAACATTTATCTTTTTCTGTTTTTTATTTGGTAAAAATTAGGGTTCGGAAAAAACCTAATATACTACCGATTTTCTTGCTTGTTCACTTAAAAAAAAAATATAAAAACAGAAATAATTACGCGGAATACTAAAAAAAACTTGCTTGATCTAGATATTCAAGAGCACCCACTCGGATACAATTATGGAGAATCATTTTTAGACCCATCAGGATTAGTTTTTCAAAAAAAAATTTAAAAGTTTAATATTTACGCAGCGGAATTAAATAATGGACCAATAAGGTTAATTCAAAACTAATGTTTTACTACTTAAAAAAAAAAAAAAATTTTCAAGGGCCTCATTATTATTTTGATCCAGGAATAAAACATGGTTTACTAATGTAAACAAGGGGATCCACGATCCTTTGAGGGCTTTAATATAACTATTATTAAAAGGCTAAAAAAACTAACTACTTTTTAATAGAACGTGTTACACACAACACGCTTTTTGCTAGGAACTCTCATTGGAGAAGGGTCTGCGTTTTCTAATCTTTGATGGATGCATATAAAACGACGGCCTTCTAATTTTTTACCTTATATAGGAGGGGGTTACAAAGGGGGTTTACAAGAAAACCTAGCTTACATAGGAAGCTAACTTAATTTGTATTAGGAAGCTAATTAAAACTAATTAAAACCTTCCTTTATCTTTGATATTTGATTGCTAGTTTTATACCCGTCTCTCAAAAATATATATAATATAATATATAATACGTATATTAAACCGGGTAAGTATGATCACCCGGGTCGTTTCCCCAACGACTAGTGAAATTGAAACCACGTTTTAAGTTCGGATCCTGATTTGAATGAAGCAAAGAAATTTGGTTTGGAAAGATATGAAAATAAAATTAAATTGAACAATTAAACAAATACGGAAATGCAACTATAAAGCAAATTGACTAAGATTTTACCCTAAAAATGTAAACTAAAATTTTACTAAATTAAGAAAAAGTGAAGAAAATTATTAAAAATAAAAGCCCTAATTTTAATCTTTTTATAAAAGTTTAATTAAACTAATTAAAACTTAAACCTAATTACTAATTAAAACTATTAAACTTAATTAACTACTTAACTAAGGACTAATGTCGTAAAGACCTAGGAAACTAACGGGTGAACTGACAAGCTAACGGAGGGACCAACTTAGTAAACTACTAAATTCAAAAGTTACACTATCTACCCTGAGAATCTACCCCGACCACAATTAAAGTCCAATAAGCATTCGAAATTTTAAAGAGCTTAAAATGAAAAACTCAAAGAAGCAAAGTTGTAAAGGAATCTAGTGGGAACAAAATTAATAAAAGCTACTAGGACTGAAAATCTCAAATAAGCTCAATAAGAGCTTATTTCTAAACTGATTACAGAAAGTGAGGTTTTGAGCTTATTTTCACTTAAACAGCCATAAAATACTCAAATTAAGCTTAATTCTAAAAAGGAAAAGTGATCTAGAAAGCTTATGATGTGCTTATTCTAAAAATGAAAAGAAATTAAAGCTTAAACTACTTTTATGCTACTGAAATTGATCATGAACTAAGCAAACTCAGGAAATAAGCAAAGTAACACAAAATCCAAGTAAGCTAAAAACCTTATTAAGCTAAATTAGACTCTCAAACTTTAAGGACTTATTAAGCTACTTATAATCTATCTAATTAAGCTATAAAATCTAGGCCCATAAGCTAAATTAACAAATTAAAATCCTAAAGTCTCTAAGTACTGTTTTAGGAGTTTTTAGGTTTTTTATGACTTTTGACAGCTAAATTTAACTAGGAAAATAAGCTAGAAATTACAAATTAAGACTTAAAATCTATTAAGCTATATTAAAACTCAAGTCCTACTGAATTTGATAAGCTAAATCCTAAATTACTGTTCTAAATTAAACTAAGAACACAGCAGTACTAACTGAGGTTAGTACTGCTAGTGTAAAAATTCAACAGTACTTTCAAGTGAAAGTACTGCTGATGCAATTTGACTTTTAAGAACAAAATTAAGCTATGAAATAAGCTAGAAAATGAAAACTAAAGCTAAATTCATAATAAGCTATAACTAAACTTAATACTACTGAATTTGACAAGCTGAAATCTAAGCTAACAGTAACTAAACTTAATCCTACTTGAATTCTTAGCTAAAATCTAAGCTAACAGTACTAACTTATGGTTAGTACTGGTAGTGTAAAGGTTCAGCAATACTAACTTATGTTAGTACTGCTAGTGCAAATCAAGAGTGCACTTAAACCAAACACTCCTGTTATATTATGACAGAATTGAGAAAAGCTTTTCAAGAGAAATCTAATGAACAAGTACTAAATACCAGATAAAAACTAGATTAAAACAAACTCAGCAATCATGATTAAACAACTGAATAAGTAAAATTCTAAGATTTTAACTAATTAAGCTAATATTTTTGGATTTTATGAGTTTTTATGACAGAAATTAGTAACTAATGATCTATAACTATTTAAGCAAAAACAGATGAAGTCATACAACTAATAAGCACTAGTAAAGAGAAATAAGTAACTAATAAGCAAAGAGAATAAGCAAATAAGCTATATTAAGCATGTAAACTATAACTAAGCAATTTAAACTGAAATTAGAGAAGAATGAAAAGAGAAACTTACTTGATCCTTTAGCTAAACAAAAGGAACCAATAAAGGCAGCTACAAGCTCCCTAGCTTATTAATAAGCTAGGGTATAAGTCCTTGGGATCTCTTCCAAGTTAAGATCCCCTTCCAAAAGCTCAAATACAATAAGATCCATGTAAGACTAAACTGATTTAAGGTTTAAGTAAGATTAATACTGAATTCAAATAGCTCTATTTCAGCTTATAGACTGAAAGAGCTTAATATGAACTTATTAGCTTATTGAGACAATTTGGCTTAGTAAGAGAGCTTAAAGGTTGAAAATAAGAAGAGCTTATGACAAATAAAAACTGAATTTCATTAATTGAAAACTGAATTACATTACTAGAAAAGGAAAATTACATTTAAGAAAAAATACGAATTTAAGCTACTAAAAATTACATAAAAACTAGATAAAAAAGAAGACTCCTTGTGTGTGTGAGAATGAGGCCTATTTATAGTGCCAAGCTGAAGCTTCTAGGTCCTCTTGCCTTGCTCTCCAAACTTTTAATCTCAACCAATCATTTCTTCAATCATTTGATTTATGTTGTGGGACGTTGGATTAATTTGTGGACACCTGAGGATTGCCAGGCTGGCATTCTTTGATGTGACGTTTGTGCTTCTTTTGTGAGTGTTTTAGCACAAAAACCCACATAAATTTGTGCTTTCACCATTGTTGACGTGGCCTTTGATTGGGAGAGGCTAAGTAATCCTTTAATAAAGACTGTTTTGTCCCTTCATTTGTGTTAGAGAGCTCATGAATTGACCTAAGCACCCTTTAATTTGGAAAACCCCTTTGATTTACCCTGGATGGTGAAACGGGGAAGAAAGGTGAATAGTAACACCTTTGGCGCCCTTATTTCGACAGTTAAAACTGTTGGAGTTTGGGGAGTTTGCACATTTGGTCCCTCTCTTCCTATTCCTTATTTCAAGTTATAAATAACTTTCGGGAATTACAAGACTGGCCCTTGTGGCTTTATAAAAGAGGAAATGGCTAGGGATTTGGCTTCGGCTTGTATTTTTGGCTTCTTTTTGAACTCTTCTGATTCTCGTGTCCGTGTTTGCTTGCTTTTGACTGTTTTCTTGCGATTTTTGACTTATCCATACCTGCACACACAAAACACAAATACAAGCATATTTTTGCTATTTTTGGTCTGTTTTGGGTTTAATTGGGTTATTTTAAGTATAAACGGATATGTGTATTTTACACTTATCAGAGCCTAATCATTAGAATGATATCACAACATGCATCAAGCTTAAGTATTCAATAATCAAAGGGCCTTATAGTATTTTATATATAAAATTGGTTTTATATATAAACTGTATTGGTCAAATCTTAGCATTCTCCCAAAGGAACACGATGTTTTGGCACACTGCTCGAGATGACACCATCTTTACTTCTATGAGATGTATCTCCAGACATGAAGATACTCAAGTATATGGTACCATTCTCCCAAAGGAACTAACAAAGCAAGCAATGTTAGAATCCAATACTTACAAGACATACTACGCTTTTGCCTCTAGAGAGAAAGCTCCAAAACCAAAGTACATTCGAAAGAAAGCTGATCCAGACACATCACCCAAGCAGAAGCCTATTCAAGTTGCTAAAGGTACCAGACTCAAGTCAAAAGCTAAGGTGGATAAACCTGACAAGAAGAAGCAACTTGCAAAGAAGATAAAAGCCAAAGGACTTCAAACTATATTATCTGAGGCGTTGGCATTAAATAAAGCCTTGAACAACTAAGCTGGCTACAAAAAAGAAAGCTAAGATATAATTTCCACAGTTCTCACGCACAACAGGGCTCAACCTGATGGACGTTAGAGACACTCAGTCCAAAGAGATCTTCCTTATTGACGTCCAGATACAAACACAATAACTTCTGGTATAATAAAGAACTGGAACTATACCAGGGATTTCCCGATGTAACACTCATAATAACGAATCTGTGACGTGAAAAGTGAGCATTGGGTGACATACAGTAACTATTATAGAGATACAAACAACTGCAAAATGATATGAATGGACACTACACAATGATGGCGCGGGCACTGCAACGCATGGATAATGAGGTAATATAGAAATTGTGACGCACATAGATCGGAATATCAATGATGATGATAAACAGGAAGGTGATGACACGAATGACGACTTGATTACCGCATCGATACACAGATAGCGAACTGAATCATATCTAGCATCCTGAGATTCCTATACTCAATTAGATCTACCACTAAATACTATGAAGAAGAAGAGAATAAAATGATTGATGATGAAACACCAAATTGTATAGATGAATATGAATAGACAAGTGACGGTCCACTCAACGAGTCTTTGTTATGCAGATTGTGAATTAAATTAGGAAATAAGACACCGAAACGAACCAATGACTTAGATCAACGTGTCACACAATCATCTCAAAATCCTCTCTACTTCTGAGGGTCTTTACAGTCGTAAGGCATTAGGGCGCGAGGGTGACAAGACATCGACATCGACTTGCACTCAGCAGTCTCTACGTACCGCAGTCCTTGACACACCCGAGGCTGATGAACCCACGATGAATAAAGTATTCTTCAGTGTTCTCCTACCGTCAGTTTATCTCTCTCCATCACTACAGAGCTACACACGCCACCTAAATCCTTCAAGCAATCCATCATCCATCTCGAGGCGACTACGATCGCGACTATGCTCTCTACATGCTTGACTTCGTCATTGTGCATGAGGCATCACATACCAGCACAGTCGTCGCGTTCTATTAGTCAAATCGAACTGCCTCTCTCTCATCTGCACGAACACCGACGCGTTCCATGCTTCACTATACGCATCACAGATCTCAACTACAACTAATCCTCACCACCTCCATTCTCATTTACACAGCCCACATCGTATACACACATTGCCCCTCTAGATCACTCTTCAACACCACGATAGCTGGAGAGTAGCACACGGAACACACTATCATCATATATATCTCGTATCACTTGTATCTGAGTATTTCAGCTGCTCTGTCTATATGTGTAGTGTCTTACGATTTCGCAAATTACACACACTAGGCTAGGATCACCGAGCTTGAGTGACGCTAACACAACAATCATTGTACAGAAGTATATAAAAAAGCATGTTGACTAGAGCTATTCATGAATCTCAATCTCCCCTCGCGACCAACTTCAATATGTGCAATAAAGATGAGTTTAGACATGCGTGCAGAGTGATACGATGACAGATCAAACACTATTACTTGGTAGAGAAAACAGCGAAAATCCACAGTGTCGCAAGAGGCTTCATAAAGTGCACAGAAGATCTGTTCTAAACGCAGAGCCGAGAGGGTACTTAGAAACAGCAATCGAGAAGATTAGTGAGAACACTAGTGTACACATACGTTAACTTATAAAGACTCACCAGTTGATAACTTCATCGTCTCGTCATTGATGGAAGCTCTAGTAGAGCTACAGAGAGAGTAAAGGAGACACAGTATCAACACGCACTGTCAAACACTCCGAGCTTACCATGAGCCCACACAGCAGTATACGTATTGCTTATGGTTATACAAAGCATAGCAATATAGACATCCAAGTGCAAACACACAACGATATTACACATGTTACTACACTCGAGTAGTGATAATCCTTGTGTCTATACTATGCTGAGCCAAGACACTATATCCGTTACATCTCTATACACTGCAGCTGTCGATCAGATTGAGAGTGCATAGCCGTGATCTTACTACACACCACTACTACTAACTGTTTTCACAAGTTCTCTATATAATAAGTGACATACCATATGATCTTATTCTTGTATCATTGCAGAGTGATATAGAAGATATGACCTCACGAGACAACTCATTTGAGATAAAGATACTACAAAAAGACACACAGGCTCTTTATGTCATTGATTATAACATACTGGTGGTATCGAGTATTGTTTATATATCCTTATACAAAACACACTTTGAAGAAATGACTATCTCTTTGAATATTAAACGATGAGCGAGATGAGATAAGTCCTTACTCTCTCGAGTCGTGTATAGTAGAAACGAGAAATTTCAGTGACTTGGAAATCTAGTAGGAAATCTATATTGATATGTAACACACACACAGATATGAGTCATGCGAGTGCAAATCGCATTAGCGTACGCGCCTCTCACTAGAGAGTTCATATCGTTCGAATATAGTACATAACAAGGTTGTTGGGAACATAGAACAACAGCTATGTGGTGTAGACATTACTCTCACTGTGAGTATCGAGAGAGTGCTAGACTCCCATCCTCTATCTACTCACACTATCGTTGATATTACATGAGTTGTACATCAATGTATTATCTCTGCACACGCAGTGATTAAACTAACTAAGACTAAAACTTTATATAACTGAGTGAGGTTAGACACAAATATTTCATTCCGCGGACTGAGCACACACATTATCTCGGTACGCGTCATTCTCCTGGTATACAAGGGAGCGCGTTGAGGTGTAGGGAAACATTTCAAGGAACTAAGTAAGATACCATTGTTAGTGAGATACAAATTAAGGTTCATGGCTGAGAACTACTAATAGAGAGTAAGTATTCATTTGTTTTCGATGAAAGGGGTGTCGCTAGATATTATATTATCTTTATCTTGGATATTACTAGGGGGTAGGGTTCTGGTGAACCTTTGTCTAGGTGATCATCGTTAGTCATTTATACTTACAAGTGACAAGTCATCGGCGCTGTGATATCAGTAAAGATAAACGTGGCATTTATAAGATAATGTTTGGTGTAATCTGAGTCACCGACTCAGTGATTCAATTCTTGATATACAGTTCTATATGGGTCGGTGAACAATGTCAACTATTATTAATGGATAGGATTTACTCTTCAGTTAGTGTTATGTTGGATTGATGTCATGACAAAGTGACTCATACTGTATCAGCAGGGGTTGAGTTATGGCACATATTTGTATATTTAGCAGTGTGTGAATTTAGACATTGTGATAGGATTTATGTGTATACTATTTTTGTTTGATATTTTAAAATGATTATAACAGAACACTTATGAGAGGTATCTGAGTTTGTATCTACATATATCACCCCGGAAATGGAAGGGTTTGGCTCAAATCAATACAACGTTATTAGTTTATCTACGCTGTGACACGAGCAGATGGGGTTCAGTTGTGTAAATTACACACTCTGAGTTATGGTTGTGGGTTGTCGGTGGTAGAGATATATCTATCATCTATCTCTATCTCTATATCTCTATCTAGGTGGGAATTTGAATATTATAATTGTATTGTGGTGAATTTAACTATGAGGAGAATCTTATTTAAGTTGTAAGTGGTGAGTTGCGTTATCACGAGTAGTACTGAACTTACAAGGATTCAACGGATATGGGACTAGTGACTGTTCTTACGAGACAGTCGGTGTGTGTGGAGCAATTATCTACATGGTCATTACTATCACACACTTGAGTTTGTGAGACGTGTAGTCAACTTATGTGAGGTCTCTCTACTTCATACATAGTTGTCTATCTATCTCAGAGTTATAACACAGTATTTAGATTTGGAGGTGTGATTCATTCATCTAATTTGTGGATACTTGGAGGTTCGTAATTAGTTGTGCCACATATTTCTATACTCGATTCGCATGTTTGATTTTCACTGTACATGGAATTATGTTTTTTAGTGCATTGTAGGGCACACAAGTTTTTTTTCTGAGGACGTTGACTTGTCTGTGGAATGGAACTCTTCTGTGTTGTGTGAGTAGGTATTGAGGATTTTTACTTGTAGGCACATCGTATGTATCATAGTGTTACGGATACTTTTTCTGAGCAAGTATCAATCTCATTGTGATTTCTTAGAGATTGAGCCATACACATGTACACATTATGTTGAGTCGCAGGAGTATAAGATCTGATCTCAACTATGTAACTGCACTTTGACGTAGTGGGTGTAAGAGATTTGTTGACGTCTTTTGATCTTACAAACTATAAGAGCGTGATGATTATCACAAGTAGATATTATCATTGAGGTATAGATATGTCTCATCTTTATGGTGGAGTGATAGTGGAAGGGGTCTAGATCACATCTAGACGTAGTGACACACATACCTACAGTCTTATACTTTCTCATATCTACTGTTATTTGTGCATGACAGACTATTCAATGATACTATCTGTAATTCCCTAATGAGATATAGATATCACTTTAATATTAGTGCAGAGCACATTCTACTCTTCTATTGAGTAATGGCACAATCTTATTTAATCTGAATAACTCATAATTTCTCCAGCGTATCATTCTGGTAATCTTATACTTTGATTTTATTTTTGTACTACTATCCATGATACAACATATTGCGAAAGTTACAGGACAGACACGCAGAGTTTTATTGTGTGTATGCTATTCTTCTCTCTAGAGTATGTCAATGTGTGTCATTTTTAGTAGGACAAGAGCGAGTCAGTTGATACTTTCGATCCATGTGGGAGGACACATTCGTGTGTATAATCGAGGATTGTGTTTAGTTTAGTGGATTGGTTTGTAATCACTGGGTGTGATGGTCTAGGGCGTTTCTCTCTCTTTGTGTTTAGTCTAGTATACAGGAGAGCACGATTATCAGAGGGATGGATTCATGCACTGATTAGAGGAGTATAACGATGGAGGAGGTGACGGGAACATGAGTGGGGCTTATGATGATGAGAGCAGTAGAACAGATACGATTATTGGTGGTAATATACTTTACCTTGTAATGTTTGGACAATGATGTATAGATTCTAGAGTATATATTCTGTCTATCTGGGGGGAGGATCCTCTTTATGTACATGAGGATCTTTGTGCAGTGTATTGTGAGTGATAAATTTCACACTCTATTCTATAATGCTTGGCAAGATATTAGAGACACACATCTAGATGATTGTAGATTCTGTTTTTAGATATTTAGCACTCGGACATGCAGCATTTATTTAAGATAGAGAGACAGTGGACACTCGTCACTTCAGTAGAGTCACACAAAATGTTATTATGTACAATATTTGGAGCACTTGATCATAGGTCTTTGGTATAGATAGCATCTGAGTATTCTCTCTTTGAGCTATTCTATATATACAGACTTAAGGTGTACGAGTTCATTCTGGGATATTATGATTATATATCTCTCGTTGGTTGACTTCATGGAGTTTAGCTGTGTGGAGGGATGGTATGATCTCATTATTTCTGAGTACAGTATATCGATGTAGATTCTGTAGATGTATTTATGATGTTGGGTTAGGTAGTGGAGGGATTGTTCGACATCAGAGCACGGTGTATGAGTAGGAACATCTCTGTGAGTTATCTTTCACATTGGAGTTATTGTTTTCTAGTATTGGGATGGTTCGTATTACGTAGTGTCTTTGGGATATGGTGTATGTTAGATTGAGTGGTTCTATCAAACATGAGTGGGAGCTTTGAGTGTATGGTGAACACACACACAATTACACATACATGACAGACACAGTAGGGGATGGATCTATTATATACATGGCGTGACATGACTCATCACTCTTTCCCAGGGAGATTATATGTGTGAGCAACACACACACACATCTGGGGTGGGAGGGATTGAAGTTGGTGAATATCATGGTTAGGTTGGATACTCACAGATAGATTTGGAGTTCTTAGTGATCTTCAATTCTATACTTAGGATCTGTACGGAGAACATGGTTAGATTACATGTGATTTAAGTGTCTTGTTGCAACATGGAGTTCATTTACAGGTAGGCGTGTGTAGATCTATATTATCATGTATTAGATGTACTCTCTAATATGTGGGTTGAGACACATGGTGTGTGGGTATAGTTCTGGATGTGTGTATCAGTGAGATAGAGTAGGGATGTGAGTCTCTCTATTCTTGTATTAGTGAGAAGTATGTTGATTGCACGAAACTAGATTTTCTTAGAGTTTGACACATTTGGAGTGTTTGAGTGGTGGAGTGGTTGAGCGAGTATAGTAGGTTGAGGTCTATATGTTGGGGAGAGTACGTTTTTTGTGAAAAGTCTATCTCAAGTAGTATTAACACCTGTATATTTTAATCACAGAAGTATACGTGGTTCTCATTTTTTGGTGCAAATATCTTTGTATGTGTATGCGGGTTCATGTGATATTAGTTCTAGTGTGAGACAAGTATATCTTATATCTGGGTAGGTATATGTGACATTAGTATGATGATTTGTTTATATGTCAGGTGTTATCTTATATATTGTGGTAGTGGTAAAGGATGTCTGCGTATGGGATTAGATTTCTATTATACTCAGACGATCTATATTTTTTTCAGTTGTGGGACACTGTCGTAAGATGAGAAATTCTCTCAGTAGTTTAGAAGAAGTCATTCATGTTTATACCTAGTGATCACATCATTTTATTACGCGGGGTGATATAGTGAGAATTATGCGGTCACAGTTTGTGTGAGAATTATATTCTATAGTTATCATAGTACTATGAATAGATTGGTTCAAGTACATATAGTATTTATTCTAATTTTCGATATTCTATTTACAGCAACTACACGGGATGTCTCTAGATAACACTACGGTAACTAGACTTTTGGTCACAAATTCTATTTCTTATTTGCGGTGGACTTGATAGCAATTACATATGATACTACATGTCTACTTAGCAGTGTTTGGTACGGGAGTGTTGTATCTACAAGGAAGTATGTTCATCTGAATCAGTGTGTATTATATTGAGACTTACTGTCAACACATTATATTATGATGGAGGATTCCGTTCTGGAGTTATTACTCACACGATAGAGAGCGTGCACACTTTGTGTGAGAGCAATTACTATAGAGATGTATATATCTCTATCAGCGAGTTCTACAGGTGAGCGAGTTAGTATAATATAGTTCACTATGAGAGATTCTTATTCTATGTCTGAGTGACCTAGATTTCTGTTTTTCACTATTATCTGTATGTATTATAGGAGAGATTGACTAATTCATAGATCTAGGAGTGAGAGACTGTATATGGTTTTATGATTTCGGGCGAGAGATTTGATAGGTTTACGACTTTCTCTTTATCTGTACTATCTCTATCTACATTTTGGGTTGGTGGGGTGTTAGTCTACTTCATCAGGATCAGTATGTAATGTGGGATGGTAGTACTATAGTAAGGTTGGGTGATGTGGAGGGAGGGGGCAATTGATCTCTTGAGACATTGTTATTGGGGGGGGGGGGTCTTATTTTGTCTGATATAGATCTTATAATATCTTTTAATACATTGCACCTTGTACATAGTTATAGTATACACGAGATTACAACTGATTGAGATCATGTACATCACACAGGTGGAGGCGGAAGCGCTAGAGGTGTGTGACAATTAGGAGTACAGGGTGTAATCATAATATCGTTTATTTTGTTATACATATTTTTCTACAGAGTAGATAGTTGATATCACTGGTGTTTCTACTACTAACTCAGAGTAGCATAGAGAGAGTTTTTTTGATATGTATGAGGATACTCTTAGGCGATATACTGTATCTTGGTAGGAGTGTAAGGAGACCTATGTACATGGTATAGACAGGCGGAGGTGTTTTGAAGTATATAGGATGAAATTATGATGATACAGGGGCAACAGCGATAGGTGGGTGAGGAGAGGTATTAATGTATGTAATAGTATAGTATTTTAATCACTAGAGAGTATAGTGTGAGCGCGCTAGTAGATAGAGTGTCTCACTATACTTTGGGGATACGATTTATAGTACTTAGACAATTCATTGATTTATTTGACACTACATTTGTGATTAGCACCATGAGGTTAGAGTGCGTGATGATTTCTACTTTTGTGTCAGGGAGTGTTCGTTATAGTATAACGTTGTGGGTATTGTGTTTTGGTAGCGGGTGAATTACAGTTGTAGGTTGGTTCCTAGTTATATTAATATTTACTGTGTTTGAGTTGGAGATGGGTTATGTTATCTTACTTGTTAATATTTTCACTACTTAGTGATGGCTTTCTCTATTCTAGGTTTTATAGTATGGAGACATTGCTGGTGACACACGTACGGGTATTTGGGGGTTTAGGATCATCTTTCAGTGTGAGAGCGTGATCACTTTTTTATCTCATATGAGAGTGCATAGGTATCTGTGGCGTTTAACATGACTATTCTGAAATAATGTTTAATGATTATGGTTTTTATTGTTAGTACAGACTAGATGAGATTCTGCTTAGACTATTAGGGTTTGGTTTGAGGTAGTATTGTTCTAGAGTTCACTTTTTGCAGGTGGTAGTATTAGTGTATGGGACAGTGCTGAGGATGATATAGATACTGTGGGAGGCACTGATGACATGGACACACACATTTATATATAGTCGAGCTGTTGAATGGCAGTTAGGTAAGATAGTAGTTGGTACATATGGTGTTTTCTCGTGACATAGAGGGGGGACACACATATGTTGGGGAGTGTGTAGGAGTGATTCGTCTAGTGACGAATCAGTTATTATTGACGGATCTCAGACACACATAGGTCTGGGTTAGCTCACAAACTTGTGACTGGTTTGCACGGGGAGGAGGGTATGAGACCACAGACATATGAAATGGACCGATAGGACTCTGTAGTGAGGGGTTTAGGATTTTGAGGGTGTGGGACACATTATGAGGGGATGTAAGGATGTACTAGTTACTTGTGGCTTTTTTTACGGTGTGCTCGTGGTAGGGTATATATTTAGAAGGTGTTTACGGGTATGGAGTTATTACACAGTGAGTGGGCATCTTATGTTTGTCTAGAGGGTGTAACGGTGTGACTCGAGAGCATATTATAGGATTCAGGATTGGGGAGGGGGAGAATGTTTACCACAAGGGTGTCTTGACGGAAGGGTTTAGGCGAGGATCTGGAGTGTAGTAGGAGGGTAGGTTTTTGGATATATGGTGGGGTTTTGGGTGAATAATTATGCATCCTACTATTCTAGCATAATCAGTCTCTACACTTACACAAACGGAGGTTCTGTGGGTAGTTCTGTATTTGTGGACTATTATGGTGTGTGGTGTGTAGATGAGGTGGGTTGAAACAGTAGTACAGATAGTGTGTATTTATTGGAGTGTATTATATTTCTCTTGGTGTGTATGTTTGGGATTTTGATGAAACACTGGTGGGCAGTGGGAGCGCATTATTTACAAGGTTAGAGAGGATGTCTTCATTATTTCATTTGTTTAGTATGGGAACAGGTAATAGAGGGTCACACGTGAAACGCGGTTTTTCATGTTCATCATGATTATTTAGGGGGAGCGACTATATTAGGGGATATGATCACACCTGGAAGGGAAGTGTGAGGGACACCACTTATTTATTTAGTGATCATAGTGAGCTTTCTTCGGTTTTTATGATCTACACAATGTAGTTTTGGACATTTGGATTTAAAGGTGTTTGTGTTTCTCTTTGAAGCGATGGTGTGGATTATGTTTGGTAGTGATGGTAGGGAATGGGTATAGGTAGGGTGGTTGTGTGTTGAGATGAGATTGTTATAGTGTATTTATGGGTCAGGGTGTGGTATTTGTCACTTAACAGTAGGTATATGTGCTTGCATATAGGAGGCATAAATTTTGTTCGGGGTGGGTGTGAGTGTAGCGGACTGATTTTCGGGATATAGGGGACACTTGAAATAAAGAGATGTTTGTCTAATGAGTGATACTGGGTAAGGTGATAGTGGTGACACTGGTGATTCAGTGAGGACGACCACTGTTCACTCATTGGTGGGGTCTGGTGTGGTTGTGGGGTATTTGGAGGTGTGTGTGTGAGCGATGAGTGACAGAGTGGGAATTGTGGTGTATACAGGTTGTGGGGCGAGATACTTATTAGGATCAACTAGGCACTATGTAATAGGTGACATTCTATGTCTGATTTTTTATTACAGAGTTCTGGTAGGGGGTGGTGGGATCTGACGGTGGATGAAGTGATTAATGTGATAGGATAGACTGGTCAAACATTTTAGCGAGGAGTACACTATGGTAGTGGACGACAGTGGTATATGGAGTTAATTGGGGGATGATTGATAATACTTACTGACTTTCTACATGATTAACACAATGTGGTGTGGGGTGTCTCAGTGGATATATATATAAGTTGGTAGAGTGTCAATGAATGAGTATAGTACAAAAAAGCGGAGGGGGGGGGGGTAGGGAGTATATCTTTGGATAGCAGGTATGGTGTAGTGGTGAGTAGGGGTGTGTTCTAGGGGAGCGGGCTGAGTGATGGAGGAGATGAGCGGGACTGGGGGCAGGTAGCACATAAGGGTGTTATATCTATGACTTTTTGTTTGTTTTTATTGAGATTAATTTACTATGATTGAAGAGGTGTCATCTGGAGGTTTGTGTAGGGAGGAGGTAGGGTCTATATATGGTTGTGGAGAGCACACTGTATACACACTGAGTGGGTTGTTTGAATAGTGAAGATCATATTAGTTATGGGTCATTATTATAAAGTGATTGCAACAGTTGAGGGGGTGTGTGTGATTTAGGGTCTGGTTGAATGGGGGTGGAGAGAGATGTGGACATGTGAGGACAATGTGTAGACGTTTTGTGGGGTCACACAGTAGAGGGTTGTGGGTCTGTGAGAAGAGGATGTACATGTGCGTTCACAATTCTTTACTAAACATGTAGTTTGTTGGTGTGGGAGAGGAGGTGGACATCTGTTTTTACACACATGACTAGTGTGACAGTAGATGGAGAGTGGTAGGTTCATGGGCGGGGTATGTAATTTCTCTGGAATCTCTGTACTAGAGGGTTATAATTGAACAAATGAGGAAGTTTCTTGTTAGGAGGTTTCTAGTATCAGATGAGATGGTGGGAGATACACTCTCTTGGGTTATAGTGCAATAATTTTACTAGATATAGAGTTCTTATATTTAAGTGTTTATCACAATGGAATGAGGGGTATGAGATTATTGTACTATTCCGAGGTTTCTATTTATGTTATATATATGTTATTGGGTAGACTGGGAGGAGATATTTGGGGATAGGGGACAGTGGTCACAGTGGTTGGGTGTTGACATTGAATATTGGTGGAGGTTATTGTGGTGGGTGTTGATCACTGAAGGAATTGTTATGTTTTTGTAGATAGTGTATGGATAATATGATAGGTTTTATTTTGATACATATGGACTATATAACTCAAATTTTGTTGGGGATGGTGAATGGTATGTGAGACAATTTGATGGTAGTTCAGGTGTCTTATTTATGTATGTGTTGTTATTATATTTTGTTTATTGGTTCTTGTGTGGTATTTTTTTGACAAAGACATGTTCGTGCTGGTATGGGTAGTTAGTTGTGGTAATAATAGTATGTGTGTGTGTTTTTGTTGTAGGTAGGAGGGTTACGGAGGGTGTTTTACAATAACTTACAGAACTTTGTGTGATTATGTTGACAGACCACGTTTTTTGTGACAATTAGTATTTTGGACTACTATGACTGATTTGGTAACAATTCTTGGATAGTTCACATTTGCACATGTTTTAGTGTGTGAGACGTAGTGTGGTGTTGTCATCTCTAGGTGATTTGGGGTGAGTGTAGTGTCTAGTTTCATCACTTGTGACAGTGAGTGTGAGGGTTGGTGTTGGTATAGGGGGAGGGGGGTGTGGGTGGGGGGGGTTAGGAGTTATCATGGAGTTTATTTCGTTGTTGTGTAGACTAGGGGTAGTGTGGAGTATATGTATTAGTACAATGACACACATGTGAGTATTTACAGAAACAAGTCGGTGTTGTTATTAGAATTATTGTCTATGGGGCACAATGTTTTTACAGTTAGGGTGGTGACTAGATGTTCTTTACTACATTTACAAAGGGTGAGTAATAGTTGGGAGAGGGTGTGTGTGATAATTGACATAGGTGTGACTATCTATAAGGAGGAAGTTGTGGGAGGAGTTAGGTTAGTGGGGTGGAGTCAGGGTGGGAGTGTACAATAACATTAACAGCTACATTAAGGGAGGACAATTGGGATGTGACACGACTATGGTATACTAATAGCGGATAGAAAGTTGGATGGTTTTGAGTTTTGATTGATTGTGGGTGTTTATTGTTGTTGTGTTGATATATGTTGTTTTATATTTGAGTACTTTTATTTTATTAATTTGATATGTTTTTTTGGTTTATTATGAAGGTAGTTTATGTAAGATTATAAGTAGATGTAATAGATATAAGAATAGGCAGTGGTAAAAGTAAATTTGGGATAGGGTCAGACATTGGTGTCACACCAGAGCGATGGACCTCCCATTATTGCCAGAGGACCCATATGCATACATATGTGGCTTGCGTTATCAGTGGGGCTCCACCGATCGCCTGACTACATGCCTCTGGTCCCCAGAGGATCTACAGGTCACCACCCCCACTGGAAAAACCCGCATACAAATTGTTCAACCCTTAGAAGCAACGATGTCTTATTTGAACCCCCACCTCGTGGTTAGCGTAGTGGGGATATCACAGACACATCTATTACTTAATTGCTCCATATACTCAAATGTATGCTTTATAATGGCATTAAATCTTTTCAAAACTTTTGCTTTTTAAAGAATCAATTCCACAAATTTTGAACTTTTTCTGAAACATCGATTGACCTTAGCCGAATTGAATCGAAACACGTATGATTAGGCGGATTAGAAGGGGTATTAGGGAGAAAAAAAGAACACAAGTTATTCATATAAGGTTATTAGAACGAATCTTGCTTGACACATAACTTATATTTAACTCTATCATTTCCTCGTTCTTCACTTAAGAATAAAGGCAATAGAATTCGAAGAAAGCCCTTGGCCTAAAAGAACTAGCTAGGGCTCAACCCGCCCGAATTCGAGTCTAAAATTTATTCTTACTCTACCCAAAAATGACAAAAAACACTTATTTTATTTTTGAATTTTTTTTTTTTTTTTTTTTTTTTGGTATTTTTGCAAAAATTTGGTGGTAAAACGGGATTGCGTGATAACAACGACTGCAGGCAAAAATCAAATCGAAGATCCCCCCCCATACTAGAACTAAACATCGTCCCGAGTTTTCCATCATCAAAGGGTACCTACGTAAATCTAAGTCCGTTTATGAAAGTGTGCCACAAGATAGAACGTTAGTCGATTAGATTTGGATACTGAATTCCCAAAATGAAGCTGAGGATGTGAAGCTCGAGTTAAAAATGACAGAATCGAGAGCCTTCACAATCCGGGAATACCTGGACATACAATACAAAGCACACAAAACATGGACAAAACACAGGTAATGGAAAATGCAAGCCTTCTCACAACACAAACACTTATTTATTACATACTACGGATAAGCATGGGGTGCCTCCCACGAAGCGCTTGTTTAGGGTCCCGACGCTTGACCCGTCCCCCGAATTTATTGGTCCATGGGGAACGTTTGGGAGATCCGGGTCAAAACCACGGTTGGTATGTCCCCCTCCAAACGTAATGTTTTATACGATGACCAATCACTTAAAGTTGGGCCCGAGGTTTTGAGTATAGCTCGACGGTGCCAATAAGGAAAAACATGGACAATGGTGGAGTGGTCCAGACCAACGGATATCAATTTGCCCTGAGAAAAAATCATCATCTAGAATTGAAAGAGGAGGGACAAAAACGATACACCAACGTTGAAAACGCGGTTTTTGATCTTAGCATCGTGTATCCTCTTGGTTTTCTCTTTATAGATCAGAGAGTTCTCGTAGGCCTGATCACGAAGTTCATTTAGTTCATTCAGTTGAACTTTCCTGTGATCACCCGCTGTTTGAATATCAAAATTGGTATGCTTGAGAGCCCAGTAGGCTTTGTGCTCTAGCTCGATCGGTAGAATTACTGCCTTCCCGTACACACAAAGCTTATATTGAGTACACCCATGGTTGTATTGTACGCTGGTGCGGAAAGGCCTCATTAAAGCATGCATCTAGTTATATCCACCAGGAGGCACAGGATTTTCCTTTCTCCCACGTTCTATTCAAGAATACGCTTTTTAAAACACGATTTTGACACTCAACTTGCCCACAATGTTTGTGGTGATATGCGTGGAGAAGACATGAGTTTACTCCATACTTATAGCCATGACCTTTGTAAATTGGGTCATTGCAGAAGTGAGTTTCCGCGATCACTTATGATAGCTCGGGGTGCTCCAAATCGAGAGAAGAGATTTTTCAAAAATTTGCAGACAACTCGCATCAATGGTGGGGAGCACGCATTTGCTTCAACCCATTTTGACAATAGTCAACAGCCACGGAGTATGTACATGTTTCCTCTGAAGACGCAACGCACCAAAAATCAATGCCGCTCAATGTCAAAAGATTTTTCGCAAACTTTGGATGGAGTTTTGTGCATCATCAACACGATTTACGTAATTTTCCTTGACGTTGACAAATGCACAACGGGTGACAAAGTCATGGACATCCTTGTAGATTAGGTGTGCCAATAGAATTGCCTGAATCAAATATTTTTCTTTGCTGTGTAAGTGGCACATAGTGTCCCCCAGTAGGTCCACCGTGACAAGCTTTCCCGAGAATATCTAAAACCTTCATGCCCAGAAACACAACGTCTTATCACCTGATCAGCACAATCTTAAACAGGAAAGGATCATCCCCCGAAATAGTGTGGACATCCTTGAAGAATTTATTTTTGTGGGATGTCATTCCTTAAAATCACGAATTTTCCCCGCATGTAATTATTGCAAAGTCTGCAAACCATGGGGTTACTTTGATCTTGAGAGAGCAATCGAACCAAGAGTCTCGAGAGGAAATGGCTTCATTGATTTTTTTGTTTTATCGAGTTTGTCTTGATAGCGGATTTTCAAGTCTTGACAGATGATCGGCGGCGAGATCCTCAGCTCCTTTTTTGTCTCAATTACAATATCCAAATTTCTGGAGCAATGAAGCCCACCGCATGAGTCTTCCTTATGCAACCTTCTTATCAAAGAGATACTTGATGGCAGAGTGGTCAGTATACACTATGCTTTTTGACATGACAAGATATGAACGAAATTTGCTCAAAGGCATACACTCACAGCAATAAACTCTTTTTCAGTAGTAGTGAATGAGTTTTGAGCCCTACGACATTCGTTCATAGTCTTGCTAGCATAGTGTATAGGTTGAAAATGCTTGTTTTTTCTTTGCCCGAGGACTGCCCCAATTGCGAAGTCGCTAGCATCGCACATTAGTTCAAAAGGCAAGTCCCAGTCGGGAGCAATTAAGATCGGAGCCTCAGTCAATCTTCTTTTGAGTGTGTTAAAGGAATCGACACACTCTTCAGAAAAGACAAACGGAGTCTCTTTTTCAAGCAAATGAGTCATAGGACGGGCAATTTTCGAGAAGTCCTGAATGAATCGCCGGTAAAAACCGGCGTGCCCAAGGAAACTACGGACACCTTTGACTGAAGTCGGATGAGGGAGTTTAGCTATTACTTCGACTTTAGCTCTATCAACCTCAAGTCCAGACTTAGAAATTTTATGTCCGAGAACAATGCCTTCCTTTACCATGAAATGGCTCTTTTCCCAGTTTAAAGACAAATTGGTGTCTTCACACCGCTTCAACATCTTTTCTAAATGGGTTAGGCACGTAGAAAAAGAGTCTCCAAAGACCGAAAAGTCATCCATGAATACTTCCATCGTTTTTTCAATCATATCGTGGAAGATTGCCATCATACATCTTTGGAACGTACCCGGAGCATTGCATAGCCCAAAAGGCATGCGACGATAGGCAAAAGTTCCGTATGGGCATGTGAAGGTTGTCTTTTCTTGATCTTTTGGGTCAATTGGAATCTGGAAATAACCCGAGAAGCCATCAAGGAAACAGTAGTATTCGTTTCCTGCTAGTCTCTCGAGCATTTGATCCATGAATGGTAATGGGAAGTGGTCTTTCCGGGTGGCTTCATTAAGTTTTCTGTAATCAATACATACTCGCCATCCCGTGACCAATCGAGTAGGAATCAGCTCATTCTCTTCATTTGTGATGACAGTCATACCTCCTTTTTTAGGTACACAGTGTACCGGGCTCACCCAAGGGCTGTCAGAGATGGGGTAAATCAATCCAGCGTCAAGGAGTTTTTCAACCTCCTTCTTGATAACGTCGTGGATTTTTGGGTTTACCCTTCTCTGACTTTGCACAGATGGTTCATAGTCCTCTTCCATTAGAATTTTGTGAGTACAAAATTCTGGGCTAACACCCTTTATATCGGAGAGTTTCCAAGCGATGGCTCGCTTGTGGGACTTGAGAACCTTGAGAAGAGCTGCCTTTTCCTCATCTTTTAAGTCTTTAGCAATTATGACAGGCAACTTGTCGTCACCTTCTAAAAATGCGTATTCAAGATGGGGTGGCAGTTCCTTGAGTTCAACCTCGGGAGGTTCATCAACGGAAGATTCAACGGTTTTAGCTTCACAGAGTTTGAGCTCTTTCCTAGCTCCAGGCATATATTGTTCATGATTTGGGAGGGGGGGTGGTGGTTCACTGTTCAAAATTGCTTCTAGAAGCAGGATGTCCCCCTCAGGATCCTGATAAGTTGGATCAACTTCAGATGAAGTTGGATCATCTTCTAGAGCAAGAAACGAATCTGCTTCTTCCATTAAAAGAAAATCACTGTCCCCGAAAGGAGTGAGATTTGGAGAAGCAGTAGAAACAATAGGCTCAAAATATGGAGTGGGATTGCCACTCGCGATCACGTTTGAAAATCCTAGGACCTCTTGAGAATACTCATCACAAGCCATATCAATGACGTCGATTTTGTTTACCGTCATATGGTTGTAATCAGCTGTGTATCTTGAAGTTTGGTCCAGATTGAATGTGATGGCTTCCTTGCCAACACGAAGGGTAATCTCACCTTCATAAACATCTATCAAAGCATGACTGGTTTTCAAGAAACATCGCCCGAGAATTAAAGGTACTCGGGGGTCTGGTTCAAAATCAACAACTACGAAGTCAGCTGGAAATTGAAATTTTCCCACATTTACAAAGACATCTTCAGCGATACCGATCGGTTTAGTGATCGAACGGTCTCCATACAGAATAAGGCATGAGATTAATGCTCGCACCAAGATCGGCCAATGCGTTGCATGTAGTAATCCCCGTAAATTCACATGGAATCAGAAATCGGCCAGGGTCTCCAAGTTTCTTTGGTAACTTGTTGAGGATGACCGCTGAACAGTTCTCATTCAAAGGAGTTCTTGCCAATTCGCTCAATTTTTCTTTGTTTCCAATTAAGGTTTTTAAAGTCGAAGCAAATTTAGGCATGAGCATCAAGGCATCGGTAAAGCTAATCTCGAAACTCAAATCTCTAAAGATTTCATAGAATTTCTCGATTTGGTCGTTAGCTTTTTCCTTGCGCCTTTCATCATTTCTTCTTGATGGAAATGGAATTGATGCTTTAGGAATAGGAGTAACAACAGGAGCAACATTGGGCTCAGGATTTGGATTACGAGACTGAATTTGAATAACAGGAGGTTGGACGTCTTCAGTGCTTCCGTTATTAGCAGGAGGCATTGTGTCCTTTGTCACCTCGGCGTCATGATTAACTGCTTTCGGTCCTTGGATGGTAACACCACTTCGGGTAGTGATACCTTTTAAATCTTCCTTTGCGGGAAGTGAATACCTTTTAAATCTGTCCTTAGGGTTGGTAATAGTGTTTACCAGGAAAGAGTACAGAACCGGAAGTAGAAGCGTATTCATTTGCTACAGTTACCTAGCATGCATTCAAGGCCATTGATTGAAGTAGCCAAGTTGTTCAATTGAGCTTGTCAGGTTTTGACCTTGGTTTTGCAGACTTGATTTTGGTTTTGCATAATTCCTCATAACCGCATCATTAGCCTTTACGTAGCTATCAAAATCGGTCTTAGATACGCTTTGTGTCTGAGGAGCGGGAGCTTGGTAAACAGGAGCTTGATAAGCTGGGGGTTGATTAACCTGGGGTTGATAAATTTGTCCTTGACTGAAATTATTACCCCGATTTTGGTTAAAATTGTTCCCCCGATTTTGATTGAAATTTTATCCCCCCCGATTTTGTAGTTTTGAATGGCTTTGCATAGGAAGGAAAATAAAAAACGCCGGGCGGGGGGGGGGGATGGGGGGGGGAAAGTCGAATTGGTTAGCTATCATTGGAGGTCTGTGCACTGGAATTTCCCTTGATTGAAATATAGCCGCAGGCGGCTTTTGAGAAACGTAAGCTTGAATTGTTGTCAAGATAAAACATTGCATCGGTGGCGGACAGAATCAATAGATGTGAGCTCCACCGGCCTAAAAGTCACAACAACTTTCCTCGTACCGCAATTATAAACGGACGCGGGAGTTTGGTGAGCGGGAGCGTTGGGATTGAATTATTTCTTATCAAGAGCAATAGCTTTGAGACCCATATCATTGCGTTCAGAGACTTTGCAGAGATACCGGGAGGTGGAAAGTGCCTTGTACCTCACTTTATCAACAACGGCTTGCTTCGTGAATTCGAAATTTGATTTGCTCTCGATGATTTTTTAGACATTCACGTGGCATTTTATCCAAAAGTATTACCACCTCGTCGGAATTTCAATGAATCTTGATCATTTGAGTTCAAGGCATTATATAATGTATCGAGTTAAGCAATTCCGAAACCCATGATGCGGGCATGCCCTAAAGAAATCAGTTGAAACGGTCCCATGCTTCTATAAAACGATTCGTCAAATCTTGTGCTGAAAAATCCTCGTGATTTCATTTCCTAAGATTGTCGTTTTAGAAGGAGAAAGAATTTTTAATGAATTTCGACAATAAAAGTTCATCCAATGTAAGAATCCGATCGAGGGGGTTCTTTGTCAAGCCAAATCCGGGCTGCACCCTCGAGGGAAAATGGGAAAAGCATAAGCTTAACCGACGTACTCGGGACGTTCGGGAACTTCATCGTAGAAGTGATCTTGTATGAAATAACGAGGATGTTAGCATGTGGGACTTCTTATCATTTTCCAAAAAATGTTTGTTTTGGACAAGAATACGTAGACCATGCTTGATTTCAAAGTTATTAGCGGATGATTTCTTTCCGGAATAACTATCGCATCCTCGTAACCCTCGGTGGGTGCTTCGAGCAATTGCGCCATAGTACGATTATCGTCCATCGTAACTATGGGAGGATTATCAGGTTTCTCAAGATTAGATGATTCAACAGAAGGCTGACGGACAGGAGGTTCTGGAACTGAAATACGGGCTTGAGACCGAGTGCGCATGCACAAAATAGAAATATAAAAAGAAAATTTACACTAATTTTTTTGGATTTTTCAAAGATTTATTCACAATTGATTTTAACGGACAATGAGATAAGACAACTTAAACCAAATAATCTACTTACTTCACGGTAGCTCTCAAAAAGATAAACTCACAGGTGAGCGGAGGAGTAGGAATAGCGCGAAGCTTATTTCTCCTTTCGGGTCGTAGTTCCTAGGAACAACCCTCCTTATACCCACTTTATAGTTTGTTTAAATTTTCAAGGTGAGCCGTACGTCGTAAGAGACACAAAAGGCAAGTTTTTAAATCTTTTGTTCGAGTTGGGAACCAACAAGTTCACCGGAAGTTATTATGATAATACCTCAGTTGAGAATATTATATTTTGGTATTTTACCAATTTGTGAATTTTATTTTCTTTTTTTTATGGACAATGTTTTTATATTTTTGGTTTTTTCTTTGGTTTTTATCTGATAATTATACTAAAAGAAATGAAAAATATTTTTGTACTTTTTTATATTTTTATAATAAAAGAAAATATTCACAGTTTCAAACACAATTGATCAAACGTAACGATAAACGGCTTCACAGCCTCCCCGGCAACGGCGCCAAAAATTGATTAAATTCACACTGTAAATATATATAATATATAATAAAATATAAAATATATATATAAGTATAAAAATCAACAATCAATAAAACCGAGAAGTAGTATAGAGCTTTCCCGGGTCGTTTATCCCCAACGAGGCTGGAATGGACAATCGATACAGTCGAAGATTTGAGTTTGAATGAAGGAATTGATTTGGGAGAGTGAAAAAGTCAAATTAAACAATAACGAATAAAAACGTTTAAGAAAAACCTAGAAATTATGAAATTAAACTAGAAAACGAGGGCCCGAATCCCGAACAAAAGGGGGAAAACCTAAAAACTTTAAAAATAACCCTACGAAGAAATTTTTGCTTCTAAACTACTCTAGGGATCAAATAACGAAGAATGAAAAAGACTAGACCGAAAACGGAGTTCGTTTGACCCAAAAACGAGTCAAAACAAAATCCCGTACCCGGACCCGTTCTTTAAAAGACAAAAAGTTGTAAAAATGACCCTACGAAAATTTTTATATTTTTCCTACAAACTAGATGGTAAAAGAAAATTTTCTAAAAAAGCAAAATATTTTTTTGATAATTTTTGTATTTTTTATGAATTAAACAAACTTTTAACTAAATTAAATTATAAAAAATAGTAAATGATTACGAAAAATTCTGAAAAATTTTCTAAAAATACTTTACAACTTAACAATCCTACGAAAAATAACAAACTTCACACAGCTTATGCAATAAGCCCGAAATAAGCTTATTTCAGCTTATAAGCATGTAAGCTCAAAATGTACATACTTATAAGCCAAAAACATACATAAATACCAAACCCCTTGAGTCTTTAACGAAAAAGACCCAAGGGCGCAGCGGTATAAGTGTGTGTAAAAAGGGGGTTTGTATCGAGAGGTCACGGGTTCGAGTCTTGCTCACCCGGACCTCTTGTCTTTCCCCCTTTTTTTTTATTTTCGAAAACTCTAGGGTAGAAATTGTAAAAGGGGAAAGTAAAGGGTAGGCGGGCAAATTATTATCAATTTACACTACAATGCAAACGGGTACCCCTGAACTAATGGAAAAGTTCCAAACAGACCTTGCGACTTGGCTTATTTTTAGCTTATTGAAAAATTGAGAATTAGCAAAAACTTAAAACATGAAAGTTACTAATGAGCTTATACTAAACAACTTTAACAAATGCACTTTTTACTTTTATCAAAAGAATAAGCTAGAAAATACAGCTTAAAAGTGGCAGTTTGGCTTAAAAGGGCTTAAAGGCAAAAATGCTTAACTTGTGTGGACAAATAAGCTAGGAAAGAGGTTCAATAAGTTAAACAACTATTTATACTAATCTAAAAATAAAAAGTTATTCAAGAGCTAAAAAGTAGTCTGTGACATATGCTAAATAAGCAGAAGAAAAATAATCAGTACTACACCTAAGCCATGTGGAAAACAGCTAGCTCCAAACTGGCAAGTTTGTGCTTAAAAATAAGCACAACAAATGAGCATTCCTAAGGTTGAAAATCAAGAGGCTTATTACAAGTGCTTATTGGGCTCTTGAAATAGGCCAATAAACTGGGGCTTAAATGCTCTTAATGGCTGAGAAAAAATAAGCATAAAGTCTCCCCATTGCATCCTAGGGGAGCTTAGGCAAATCTCAAGCTACTTTGACAGACTTATTCTAAGCTGTCAAATAAGCTCTAAACACGCAATAAGCTAAACAGATTGTGTGTTCTAGGCTAAACAGCTTGTTGCCCAATTTTTTGCCTTTAAAAACCATTTTAGCTTGCTTATTTTTGATGGTGAAAAAGGGATGGTAAATTTGTAAAACTGCTACACAAAAGACTTGGTGGTTTTGACTCACCAAAGTCAAAAGACAAAGGACTTGTTACAGCCTTTTTTAACACACAAAATACACACTTTTTGACCCTTAAACTCACACTCTCAAGTGCTTAACTAAATAGGCACTTGTGACCCTTTTTTTAAACTCAAACCACAAGTGCTTAACTAAATAAGCACTTGTGGTGTTGTTAAAAATCTAACAGTTTCAAGGAGGGCTTATAAACCTTTGAAAAACAATTTTCCAACTAAAAAACTTTTAAAAACAGCTTTAAACTAGCTTAAAACTTAAGCTTAATCAAACCAATTTACCTCAACCCATGGACAAACCATTTTGACCCATTTTTACTCTTGTGCCAAACACTCCCTTACTTTAACTGTCCCAACCTTGTGGTGCTTAAAAACTGTTTAAACAACTAAACCAGCTAAAACTTTTTATCTACTCACACTATTTTTCACCTAATTAAGCTACTTTAAAACTAAAACTTATAGCTTAAGTGTAAAAATAAGCTAGTTTCTCTCCTAGCCTTTTACACTAACTTTGACAGTTTTAACTAAACTAGCATATATATGAGATGAAAAACATTCTAAACATTCTTAGACATAATTTATCACTAATAAGCACATTAAGCTAAGGAAATAAGCTAAATTAGCTTATTGCTACAGTAAATAAGCAAAGTTGAGAATAAAGTACCTTTGATCCTTTTTACAAAAAGGATTTAATGAAGACCTAAATAAGCTCTAAACCCTACCCGTAGCTTATAAATAAGCTAAACTAAGCTGAAAAACCCAATAAGCCTTCCATGTTAGCTTATTCATCCAAGCTTTGAATGCAACAGTATCTCACCCTTTTCTTGTAATGAAAATTTGGTGAAAATGTTTTACAAGACAGATTATATGGTAGCTTAAGTGAAAGTTTAAAAGGTTTTAAAAGCCTTTAACACTTAGGAACACAAGTAAAGCAAATTTAGCTAAATTTCATTAAAATCAAAGTACAAGTACATAAAAAGCTTTTAACTTTAAAAAACACTGAGAATTACTTTAAAATTACACTAAGAAAAACTACTTAAAAACTAACTATTGGCCACAATGGCTTTACAAAGCTATATATAGGAAAAATTCGACTAGAGTCTTGCTTTCTTCTCTCTTGCTGTTGTGCTTGTTTGTAGACACACAAAAGGGATGTGTTTGTTGTGTGAGGGGAAAAACAAACAAATCCTGGCCTTCAATCTTTCTTGGGTCATCTTGGTCGTCGAAATAAGCCTTGGGAGGTGTGGGATTGCCAACTTGGCAATCTCACAGCTGGGAAAGTTAGTGGAGGAGGGGGAAGGTGTTTACCCATGGTGGGGGTGAAGGTTTACAGGGTAAAACGGGTTTGTAAACCCGTGAGTTGTGTTGGGAGGGAAAAAGAAGCGGGAAAAGTTGTTTGGGTTATAACAGGCACACTTTGTGGAAGTTGGCAAGGATGGCCCCTCAAAGTGACTTGTTACTTTGCATCCATCGTCCTTGTTTTGTTAACTTTTGGGGACTTGGCAAAATTAGTCCCCAAGAGTTATATAACTAGTTGCACCCCACGTCCTTGGTGTATTACAAGTGTGGGGAGTTGGCAGTTTTGCCCCCCCACTTGTTACTTTGCTCAATTGGCAATATGGCCCTTCTCTTCTTTTTTTCCTCTTTTCTTCTTCACATATAAGTTTAGGGATTTACAAGTTCAGTCCCTAAACTTATATTTCTTTGACTTTTGACCTCGGGGTTGACTAGGGTTGACTTTGACCTTGACCAGTTGACTTTTCTGTTGACTTTTTGACTTGATTGACTTTTCGGCTTCGATTTGGCTTTGTCTTTCACAGTCTTTTCCATTCCGAGTCCGGTTTTGTCGTTTTGGCTTTGTTTTTCGTCCTTTTCTTAGTTATCCGTTCCTGCACAATACAATTAGCAAAACAAGCATATATTTGGCATTTTAAGTCCGTTTTTGGTTATTTTAGCTCGTTTTTAAAAGTTAAAGGTATGTGTAATTAAGCACATACCACTGAACTTAAGAGAATCCGCACTCAGATTATCAGACTTCAAAAGAAGCGGTTAGGGCAAAAGGATAAGATTGCCTTTGCTCACTACAGAATTTTCGATCTTAAACAAATCATTGAGAAAATCCAAGCTCGTCACCAAACGGATCAGGAAGATCTTTAGGATGTCATCTACCGGATCAAATTCATCAAGCTACGATCCTTGTCATTTGTTACTTTTATCTAGAATTTTATTACGAGATACGTAGCATAAGTGTCAACTCCTTTAAAGTTTCATATGTAAAGTTATTCATGAAATAACAAAGTGATGATTTCATTACATCTTGTTATCTGATGATATCAAAACTCGACATTATTTGTCAATTCCATCGATTCTATTATGTTCAAACTCTGAATACTCCCCTCATACATTTGCAACATAAATTTTCATCCTCGATTATATGGGCGTCAGTACAATCAATTCATGATCATATCATTTTCTACACTTTACCATATCGTGTTTTTATGCTTAGGTAAGACGATTTATGATCATCTTATTTAAATGAATTAGGTCACTTCTTCATTTGAATAAGGAAATTATAAATCTCCGAACTATGAATTTATAAATTCTCAGTTACAAGGAGTTGAACGCTTCTTTTTGTAAGTGACAAATTATAAATAAGTAGGCTTAAGTATATAACATACGTACAAACAAGTTTCTTTCAATCCGTTTGTACAAATTCATAATCATTCCTTGACATCACTCATTTCATGATCTTCGTATTCTAAAAACTCTCTGTTATATTCTGCAACATAATAACAAGGAAACACACAAGAATCTATGCAATGTCAAATGATTTCAATACCACTAGGTATGAAAATTTTGACAAAGACTTGTGATAGCATTCTTATTCGATGTTGACTTTTAAAGGTTAATGAATAACGATTCTTTACGATCACAGTAGCGCAGTAGAAGCATGGTAGGCCCATAACCCACAGGTTTCGTAAATCAAAGTATTCCATCCACCCAGGTTCAATTAGAATTTAGAGAAATTCTATTGGCTGTCATCAAGATGTGTGGTCTTGGAAATAAGTAGACGTGTAAAAGGAGGTAATTATAATTATAGTGCGCAACATAATTACAAATGCATCACACACATGGACTTGTGACCTTGATTAACCTAAATTCATACCCAGTACCTATCTCTAAACAATACCACTATAACTTTCAATTAAATTTCGGGGTGAGATTTCTATAAGGGGTGGAGACTATAACAACCTAAAGATTTTCATCAAATACAAAACCTATTTTACTATGATCACAATTGTACGGGAAATTTTTCGCTTTATTACATTATTTATATATTTTAGTATGTCATAACTAAAGTAGACAAGCTCACGCAACCTATCTATGACAATCCTGTCTTCATATATGTCAAGCAAACATCATAACATGTCAAGTCAATATTATAATATCCTTATTACAAAGTACATTATTCCTATAATGTACCATTCCCAACGTTATATCTAAACGGGCTTTAAACCGTTATCGTATACCTCTAAACCCTAATTCCATGAAAGATTAATATCTAAAGCATATGTACAAATATCATAACATCTCATATGAATATACATTCTATCCAAAGAAAGGTACAAGTCCTTAAAAGCTCAATATACAAGTCATTAAGCATGATCTCTAAAATAGCCGTTTTACCTCCGTTTTCATTCCAATTTCTTCACCACCACTTATGTACAAGATACTACACTCAATATACAATGTGTAAACCCTAATTATTCTATTCATAAGCTTTCAAACACATATTTACACTCAAAACCCTAATTCAAAAGTCAGAAAACCCTAACCCGAGCCAAATACTAAACCATGACCCGTTTCTTCATTTTTATCCATTGTAAACCTAAACCAATACTCAAATAAGTTGTAATAACTTAATTTACAACATTCTCAATCATATTCCATCATCATTTCATCATTCTATTTCAATTATACAAGAAATAAATCCAGAAAACCCTAATTGTGCCCTAATTGTGATTTTGACCCGTTTACTCATTTTCTACCCATTTTAACCCAAACCACCTATCAAATTTTGATTATAATCCTTAATATATGTCTTAGGATCAGTAACCTATCATTCTTAATCAAATGAATACGAATTACAAGCTAGAAAACTCAATCTGAGCCCTTATGAGCCCTACTTGAACCCGTGAACCCTTTTCTTGCAAAATGACCCATTTCAAAGCCTTTATTTGCAATCAAGCACCTCCATGACTAAGCTACTTCATCCCATAGCAGCTTACAAGCACCTCCTTTCATTATTTATGTATAAAATTAGCACATGATCTCTTGTTTCTTCTTGTTGTAGTCGTGGCATGCAAGGAGGCAAACACCTCATCCAAGCTAGTTCCTAGCTTATACACCACATATACTAGCTTATCCACATCCCTACCTAGCTTGTACACATGCCCCATCTCAGATTTCAAGCATACCTTAAGCCTTAAGGATCATATGACTATAAATAGGAACCTAAATCATTCATTTTTCTTCATCCCCCACTCTCTTATCTCATACCCATTATAGAAGCAATCCTTTGCTCTAATAGATCCTAAGTGATCTTAAGAAGGCTCAAGTACAGAAAGGAAGCAAAAGAAACCAAGAAACGAAGCCCGGGAGTCGTTACTTTAGCCGTACGAAGCCGAAAGTCCTGATTCTGACCCGTTTCCAAGCTATAAGCTTATATTCTGCTCATGTAACATCATAATGTTCATATTTTCTTGCTAAAATCATAATATAAAGCTTTGAACTCAAAAACCTAAGTGTTATGC
>BQNB010072987.1:0-30267 GCA_026074375.1 Tanacetum coccineum
TTCTGAGAGAGGCTTCAAAAGCTTCATCATTGCCCTTCAATTTTCTTGTCCTATAAGTTCTAGAATCACAGCCCTTGATCTTTTTTCCTTGTTCATCAACGAATGAGATAATAAAGGATTGCCAATGTGTATCTGTTGGTTTGTGAAGTGGGGTTGAAGAAGGAAAGTGATGGGTTTGTTTGGGGTGCAGGGGTTGAGGTGACAGAGATAATGAATAGTGACAATGGCAGGAAAAGGGTTTTGGGGGAATTGGGTTTAATTTTGGTAACAAGGTTAGGGGAAAGGGACTAAAGATGTAAAGGGATAAAGGTTATAGGGGCTAACTTTGTTAGTCCCTAAGGACTAGCAGTGTTAGTCCTTAAGGACTAACTGTGTAAATAGTTATAGGGTGTTGGGGCTAACGATGGTTAAGTGTGTATTGGGCTTTGGTTATTTGGGCCAGGTTTGATTTAAAAGGGATTTGTGCTTATTTATATTAAAATGGATTTTGGACTTAGATATTAATAAATAAACATATTGGGCTGATCCGACCCATTAAGTAGGGTACGGGTTAGCCCATTTAAGATACACACGTCTTTGGCTTCGACTTTGACTTTGACTTTTTGATTTTTTAACTTTTACTTTGATTTTGACTATTTACGCTCTTTCCATTCCAGTGCTCGGTTTTGTCGGTTTTGGCTTTGTTTTTGTCCTTTAGTGAATATCCGTTACCTGCAAAACACAAATAGAAAAACACACATATATTTGGCATTTTATGTCCGGTTTTTGTCATTTAATCTCGTTTTTATAGGTAAAAGGTATGTGTAATTAAGCACATACCCGTATCAGAGTAGCGGAAGTCTTGAAACATGTTCTTGAGCTTTCATGATGTCTTTATATATGTCGGTCGAGTATGAGCATGTGGTATTGCCTTTGACTTGTCATCGGGAAACTGCTATCACCGTTAGGAAATCTGCATAAATGGGTTACTGATAAACAACATATATGGACGAAAGTGGCTTTGTCACTTCGTCGAATATGGTTGTAACAACCACGGTTCCCCGTTATTCAGTATAAATACTAAAGGAATAATAGGCCTGAATTAAGCCCAGTAGCACACTGGCCATGACCCGGACACAGCAAGACGAACGTGGTTCGGCCGCAAGCCGCTTCCATGGGACATTCGCGAAATAGCTTACGCCCGCGGAAGGTAATCCACGTCCGGCATCACGATAACCGCAGACCCTTGTTCAACAAGGGTCCCACTCCGTCTATTAAAATTGTAGGCGAAATACTAGGAAAAACTCTAGTATCTAACCCCTAATCAATAGGGATCCTCTACACACCAACAGGTACAACTCCTGCTCCTCCGAATACACAAACACATAATTCGACATGATTTCTTACTCTAAGCGCGGAGTCTAATCGTGGGGGTCCGTCCCTATGGGTAAAGGCTAACAGTTTTTGTTTTTATTGTGCAGGAAATCATCCCAATCACTTTGTTTATTACAAAGATCTTAACAGAAGTGACTTGAAGTTTAAAGCCCAACAATAGCAATCTAGCCCATCTCCACACCTTGTACATATTTTGTACTAACAAGTTGGCTCTATCCGTGGGACCAGTACACAACTACATTTCCTAAAATACTTACCATGAGCGAACAGGCAGAGCTCAATCCGACCCCACCCACGTCCGCCATGCGAAACACATTGGGAAAAAGGAAGGAGCAAACCTTAAAAAGCTCAGGTAGGACCGCGTCTGACGCAGCCCTTCAAACGTATTGTGACAAGTATTATCATCAGTTGCTACCAATAATAGCTGAAAAAGTCCACCAAGAAAAAATGCAGCAAGAAAAGTTAAAAGAAGGGAAAGCCCATCTTAATTTTGAAGGATGTTCCAGAAAAAACTCAAAGATTCAAGAAGTATCACAACACTCTGAATCCAGGACTGTGGACACAAGAGATCTCAGGAGGAAGCTAAAGTCCAGATGCTCCCGTAGCGTATCCGGAAGTCCTGAACGAAACCCTAGTGTCTTCTCCAGGATAAGACGTGACCGTTCAGAATCACCCAGACATAGGCCGGAGGGAAGAAGGGATGGAGGAGTATTCAATAGAATAGGAGGTAAAGGAAAGAGTATGTCCGTACACTCGGAAATCCGTTACCATAGTTATCATTCAAGAAGAATGGATCCCGCTCCAAAAAGACGTTACCATAAGGGGACATCGTCACAAGATATGAAAGCATTCTCCGAAAAGCTACGATAGCAAGGGTGGACACAGAAATCAAGGTCGAAGGAATGGCAAAGTCCAGCATTAAAGAAGATGAACATTCTCAACCATGAATATGTGAAGAGACAGATCCCTTCACCCCTCGAATATCCACTACTTTCGAACTTACCCAAAAAAGAGCGAATCCAAAAACAAATCAAAAAATAATGACAGAAGTGATGATCCGGAAGATCACTTGAAAATCTTCCAAGCAGCTGCAAAAGTAGAGCGTTGGGCAATGCCGACATGGTGCCACATGTTTAATTCTACACTCACTGGGTCTGCCAGGGTATATGGTTTGACGACCTACCTTCGGAGTCCATAGATAGCTATGATGATTTGAAAAAGGCATTCCTAGCGAATTACCTTCAACAAAAGAAGTGCATCAAGGATCCGATAGAGATCCACCACATCTAGCAGAGAGAAGGGGAATCCAGGGAAGATTTCGTGCAAAGATTTATAGTTGAAAGTAGGCATGTTAAAGGATCCCCAGAGTGCATAAATTTTTGGATTCATGCACGGAATCACCAACCCGACTCATCAAACGCCTGTCATGTATAAAAATCCAAAGTTCCAAATAGACGAGATGATGAGGGTAACCATAGTGTTTCTCCGAGGAGAGGTGGCAGCCTCCAATCAAGCACGGAAGAAAGCACCTCCGACATGGAAGCAACAACAAGTAGGGAGAAAACAAAATTTTGACATAAGGAGAAATTTTAGGAATTAACAAAAATTGGAGAGGAGACGTGACAAATTCAAACTTCTCATAAAATCCCCAAAAGAAATCTTGGCTCTAGATAAAGGCAAATTCAAAGCTCAGCCACCAATGACTACCTTTGTGGAAAAAATAAACAGTAACAAGTTCTATGAATTTCATGGAGAAGTAGGGCATAATACTGAGTGCATGCATCTAAAAAGGCAAATTGAGGAATTAATAAAGAATGGAAAATTATCGCACGTGATCAAAGAGCCTAAAACCCAAGGTAGCCAAAGGATCAGCCCAAGACAAGCCAAAAAAGGGGGAAACAACCAGAAAGGACAAGCCTCTGGCGATCTTGATGGTTCCATCGTGGTAAAGAGCCTCCAGCAAACAGAAAATTACACAACCATCTCCTCTAACCCGAAATTTTGTCCCACCCTTAGAGATGAAGATGGACGGAAGGCCCCCCCCCCCCTATGATTATTTGAGCAGAAATAGGAGGAAACTTCATACATCGAATATATGTAGATGGAGGATCGGCTTCAGAGATACTATATGAACATTGCTTCAATAGGCTCCGTCCGGAAGTGAAAAGCCAAATGATTCCAGCTACCGCACCCCTCATTGGCTTCAGTGGAGAAATCATATGGCTAATAGGACAAATACTGCTGCTAGTAAAAATAGGAGATGCTGAGCATTTCACCTCTACATGGATGAATTTTGTAGTAGTAAGATCACCGTCTCCGTATAATGGGATCATAGTAAGGCCAAAAGTGAGGAAGATTCAAGCAGTCCCGTCAACAGCTCACGAAATGCTAAAATTCCTAGTCCCAGTAGGGATACTCACTCTCCGAAGCAGCATGATAATCCCACTTGAATGCACAATGGTCTCCAGACCGAAAGCATAGCCTTCCGATATCATTTAGGCAGTAGAGGAAAGAATCAAAGTGGCCATTCATCCAGATTATCCAGAACAAACAATTACAATAGGCTCCACTCTAACAGAGGAAGGACGAAAGGCATTGTGCAATTTACTTAGACGTAGGCTTAACGTATTTGCTTGGAAACCAGCAGATATGACAGGGGTTCCGCAACACACAGCGGAACACAGACTAAATATACGTGAAGGATGCTCACCTGTTAGACAAAAGAAAAGAAGCCAAGCACTAGAAAGAAATAAGGAAATACAAGAGGAGGTGGAAAAACTGGTAGACGTCGGCATAATGAAAGAAGTCTATTATCATAGTTGGTTATCGAACTCATTATTGGTGAAAAAACATGATGACAGCTGGAGAATGTGCATGGATTTCAAAGACCTGAACAAGGCATGCCCTAAAGATGGTTATCCGCTACCGTAAGTATATTGGAAGGTGGAATACCTCTGCGGATACCCCTTCAAGTGCTTTCTAGATGAATATAAAGGGTATCATCAAATAAAAATAGCCAAGGAGGATGAAGAGAAAACAATGTTCATTACAAGCCAAGGAGTATTCTGCTATTCTAAAATGCCTTTCAGCTTAAAGAATGCCGAAGCAACTTACCACCGTCTGGTAGATAAAGCATTTCAAAAGCAAATTGGCAGAAACTTAGAAGTATATGTAGACGACCTGGTAATCAAAAGTCGTATGGAGCATGAAATAATAAGAGACATAGAGGAGACATTCAAAACCCAGAGGGAAATAAACATGAAACTAAACCCAAAGAAATGCACCTTCAAAATATAGGAGGGTACGTTCCAGGGATACAAAGTGAATACCGAAGGGATAATGGTATGTCCGGACAAGGTAGGAGTTGTTTTAAACCTGCCATCCCCAAAGTGTCTAAAATATGTATACAAGCTGAATGGAAAGCTAGCAAGCTTAAATAGATTCCTTTCCAAATCAGCAAAAAAGTCACTGCCATTCTTCAAAACTCTAAAGAAGTGCACAAAGAAGAGTGATTTCCAATGGACTGCGGAAGCTAAAGTTGCATTCAAACAAATGAAGAAGCTAATAACAGAACTGCCAATACTAACTGCACCAATAGAGAGAGAGAAATTGATTATGTACCTTGCGGCTGCACGGGAGGCCGTAAGTGCAATATTAATGATGAAAGGAGAGGCAAAGCAAATGCCAGTTTACTTTGTTAGCCGCGCCCTGCAAGGTCCAGAAATAAATTACATGTCAATGGAAAAGTTGGTGCTAGCTTTAGTACATGCAAGCAAACGGCTATAGAGATACTTCCAGGCTCACACAATCATTGTCATCACGAACCAACCAATAAAGCAGATATTGTCAAGACCAGAGGTTGCGGGGAGGCTGTAGAAGTGGAGTATTGAGTTAGGTGAATATGACATACAGTACAGACCAAGAACATCAGTCAAAGGACAAATCTTGGCAGATTTCATAGTGGAATGTCTAGAAGACGACCCTCTAGACACACCCATAGAAGAGGAAGAGGAACTTCCAGACCCGTGGACGCTGTTCACGGACGGATCATCCTGCGTAGATGGTTCTGGAGCCGGTCTGATACTTACAAACCTGGAAGGAGCAGAATTCACTTACGCCCTGAGATTCAGGTTTGACGCAACCAACAACGAGGTTGAATATGAAGCTTTAATAGCCGGATTAAGAACAAATGGGTGTAAAGAATCTCCAAACAAATGTGGACTCCCGTTTAGTGGCTAATCAGGTAATTGGATCCTACATAGCAAGGAGCCTGGCATGATACAGTACCTAGAGAAAGTGAAAACGCTCTCCAGCAGTTTCAAAAAATTCTCAATCAAGCAGGTACCTAGAAGTGAAAATAAAAAAGTTGATGCTCTAAGCAAAATTGCATCCACCAGCTTTGCCCATTAACTAAACAGGTCTCGGTCGAAGAACTTACAAAGAAGTCTATAAATGAAGCAGAAGTGTTAGCAATTGTGAAGGAAGAAGGAGACACATGGATGACCACAATCTATAATTACCTCACGAAAGGAACACTCCCCGCGGAAAAAGAAAAGGTGTGGAAACTAGAAGGGGGGTTGAATAGTTTACAGGTTCGTTTTTACGTTTTAAAAGTTTGCTTTCAAAATAGTTAGATTCGAGTAGTATGTTTAACAAATCAACAATATGAGTCAACAAAGTAAATATCTAAAGTAATGCTAAATAACAATCACAACAATATAAAGAGTTGAGAGAAGGAACAATCAAACCAAGACACCAAGATTTATAGTGGTTCGGCTACGAAGCTCTTCTTTGCCCTACTCCACTCCTCGAGTATCCTACTCGAGATTTCACTATGTCAACAAGCTCCATTCAGGCGGAGAAAACCGTTTACACGTCGCTTACGTTATTTTTTGACACTAAGCTAAATGTCGAGTCCTAATCTTAGCTAGAACCAATCTAACACTTCATAAGCATAATATACTCACAAGATCTACACTATCAGATATACACACAATCTGAATTGCACAATTACACAAGATAATTACAATAGAGATTTGATACTTAGAAGAAGATAGGAGAGATCACTAAATAACAATTCATTTCTTGGCGAATACGAATGTTCTTCTCTTGCACTTGATTGAGAGGAGAGATGAGAAGAAGAGATTAGATCACTTGAAACAAGATCTAAGAATGTTAATGATCAAAAGATTTAGAGAGAGAAAGAAGATTTTTAGAGAGAGAAAGTTATCTAAAAATTTCGTGCAAAGATGTCTAATTTTCTGTTGGGAATGGAGCAGTATTTATAGGCAGGAAAACCCAACGATCACTAAGGGCGGTCCCGGTGGTCCCAGATATATCTGGGGGCCGTTGGACCTATAAAGGGACCGCCCGGTAGACTACGCTCCTATTTTTGTCTTTTTATGAGGAAGGTTATATCTGTTATGAAACCTTCCATTTTGGGGGGAAAACTTGAATTTCAAACTTAAGTTTTTAATAAAACTTTTCTTTTAATTAGAAAATATTTTGTATAATTATTTTTGTGAAATACTTTTGTAAAAATGTGATGGTTAAGAGAAACATATTTTCTTGATCACTAATCATGCTTAATGATTTGTTTGTTCATACCTTAAGTGATTACTAATCTTAAAAATGGAATTTTACGATTAATAATTTGTAAACGTTTATTTTTATCATAGACGTTTTTACATTTTGTTATTATCAAAACATTGAGAAGTCGAAAAATATAAATAACAATCTCCCTCTTTTTGATGATGACAAAATATAAACTCATTTTGTATAAAATTAAAGGTTTCAAATTATTAATGAGTTTTCATTCCATTTCTCCCCCTTTTTGTCAAATTCAAAAAGAATGATCGTCGAATTGTTGTAGAAAGAAAGAAGTCGACGATATCAAGACTCCCCCTTGATGTATGCTCCCCCTCGTTTGGGGCACCAAGGGATCGATCTTACGAAAATTGTTTGCTACAAAACAAAGTTAGAGGTACAAGTGCAAGACAATATATTCTCAACTAGTAGCACTCATAGCAATTCATGCAAGTTAAATCATAAAGTGGCTTCATTCATTACTTAATAAGCTCATACAAGAAGCATACTACATGCAAGCAACATAGAGTTAAGACTTAACAAAGAGACATTCATTCATACATTACACCACAATCTAAACATACTACATAAGGTAGATAAAGTTAATCATGACATAAATCCTAGATGATCCTTGATTCATAGGAAATGACTTTGAGCAAAAGGGTTAGGCTAAATACGAGATAAGACAAATTCATACTATAATTGTATGAATCATTACAAGATAAAGTAGATAAGCATAAAATAAAAACATATTAAGGCATAGAGCTACACAAGTAGATTCTTGAATTGTAGAAGATGCCGTAATCAAAAGATGAATGGTCGATTATTTAGGTAGATTAATCATATGAGAATGATTAATTAAAGAGGGAAAAAGATGAGGTTGGTGACATATGGTTTGGAGGGGTACAAGTTTGAGGTATGAGACATGTGAGAAGAAATTGAATGAAGTTGATTTAATTTCTCAAGGAGTGGAATTGGTGTCTAGAATACTTGCAACAATGATAAAACTTGAGTGAAATTCAACTTGAGCATGAGAATGAGGATGAATTGGTTGCGGTGGTGGTGAAGGTGGTACATAAATGTAGGCATTGGATGGGTTAGTGTGTGAATCAAGGATGGTGGAGATGTTGTGAAGTTGGTTGATCATTTGATCTCTTATTGGATTGTATGATGGTGGTAAAGGAGATTGAAAATGGACTCTTGGAGGAAGTGGATGTGAGTCTTTTTGGAAGAAGGTGATGATTTTGGAGTAGATGTCTTGCATTTCCATACTTGTCTTGCCGACATTCTTAGTTTTCTAAAGAAGTTTCGATGGTGGTTTGAGCAAGACATTGGTGGTGAGAATGAGGATGATAATGATAAGAAGTAGGTGATTGTGAATGAAGAGGGAAGTATGAGTTAAATAATGGAAATAAGAATAAAGAGTGGCAAAGCATGGTGTGAGTGAGAAAAAGGTGCAAGGAGTGGTTTGGCTAATCAGGGAAATGCCAGCATGAGGCTATGTATATGAAGGTCAAAGATACAGAAAAAGAAGCAAACTTAAAAATTTCATTTCCCCTGTTGGCGGTCCTATATTGTTGGGCGGTCCCAGATATATTGGGGGTAGCCTGATGTTTATGAGGGCTGTTTTCTAGAAAGAACAATATTTTTCTAGTTTTTCCCTTTATTTTGTCTAGTGATTTTAGCATCTTCCAAATTTAAGAATCAATTTAAGCAAGAATATAAGGTCCTACACTAAGATACAAATCATTTAGAATATAGTAATATTATACGCATGTTATAATCTCATAGACGTAGTTCACATAGTAAGATGATAAGATGATAAAATTGAAAAGATCATCCAAGTCACATAAAATCGTTATTCACCAATCCTAGTAACAATATAAAGCATAATGTACTAGATAATATATATAATAATAAGAATCTCTAACAGTTATGCAAACATGTTTATGTTCATTTCCTACTCATCATGTCCTTGAAAGCTTGTCTAATTGATCTTAACCCTTCCCGGTAAGCATCTCGTTGTTGAGTTTGAAGGTTTATGGTTTCAGAGAGGTAAGTGTTTAAGTATTGACTTTCATGAGTAAGGTTTTGATGAACTCTAAAAACAGCATTGGATGAGGAAGAGACATTTTGAGAAGGAGAAGAAGAGTTAGAATGAAATGATTCTTTATCATTTTCATCAATGGTGTCATCCAACAGACGATATGAGAATGGATGATTTAGAGTGGTGGAAGAGGAGCTAGCATTTGAGTCACAAGGTCTTTTCTTGCCATGATCCGATCACGTCTTTCGCTCATAATGGGGAGCGAGGGGATGCATGACTCGATCATGTGAGAGATAGTGATCAATTCCTAGCTCAGGAGAGACAGACACAGCATGTTTGAACAATCTAGTTAGAAGCATTCCATAAGGTAAGAGTTTCTAAGGTTTGTTTTGAGTCTTTTCCATTCTTTTGAGAATGAAAAATGCTAGATTATGTGGAGTGGAGGTTTCAATGCAATAAAGCATATGAAAAAGACACGTAGAGACATGATCCTTGTGACCTCCTAGAAAAATGGTGTTTTCACGAATGATATCAACCCATGGTTTCATATGAGTTTAAATTTCCCAGGTTAAAATTTCGTTTTGATCTACGATAACGGTTTTCTTATTTTTGGTACCAGTGACTTAACCTTGTCAAGGGACTTGAATAAGAGACTTGATGACATTTGGAGAGGGATGAGTGGTTTTGTAATGACCTTTACTAGGAGCACTTATTGACAAGTAGTCGAGTGACCACATGTCGGTGTGTGACACTTGACATTTGAAAGGGATTTTCAAGATTTGACTGAATTCCTCAAGAGTAAGAGAGAATGACTTATTTTGTATGACAAAATTAACCACAAAATGACCCTTGGAGTTATAGTTAAACGTGAGTTGACTATAAAACTCGAGAACAAAACGAGGAACAATTTGTCGTTTATGTTCAACAAACAATCAAAACTAATTAATCCAAACTTAACATGGATATGACTCATGTTTTCAAAGTTTTGACTCACAACCCTACCCTCATGAAAGTATCGTTTTTCAAGCCTTGCAATAGTGTTTCTTAATGGTTGATTGAATTCATTTGATATGAGTGAGATGTAGTTACGAGTCTTTTGGTGATCTAATCGGGTGATTCGAGGCATTGTCACCTAAAACAAATATATTATGGTCATGTTTTATAGTCTTGTACTTGTAATGTTTTACTCACAATGTTCCTAGTGTGTGCCTAAATGTGACAAATATGGAGTAACGATTAACTCGACCTAAAAATAAAATTCTAAGACTTAATCCAAACTCTCCTTAATTTGATTTTGCTTATCCAAACATGTCGACAAATACATATGAATTATGTATCTCGACCTTTTTTCATGAGATCATTATGCATGTGTTTAAAAATGTTTTTAAGTTGTATTAATAATGCATAACAACAATTTTATTATGTTCCTAACGTGAGTGATTTGAAAATAAAATTGGGGTTTTGGTCCGAAATTAATTTTTCGACAAACTCACTAGTGTATGCAAATCCTATGTCTAAAGGAAGCATATTAGTTATACATTGTATCCTAGTAGTCCTAATTGTACAAAATTGAAAGAAAAACGAAAAATCCCAATTTTTATTTTTTGTGTTCATCATGAACCGTAGACTCAAATTAAAAGAAAATAGATGAAATGACTTACAATTGATGATGTTGATGATGTTAGGAATGATTGTATGATTTGATTTTATCTTCAATTATTGTTTTAATGGTTTATTTTGAGTTTTGGGTTGTTTTTGGTCGTGTTTGTCGCTGCAACAAGAGAAAGAGGGTGTTTGTTTTTGAGTTTTGATTTTTTTTAACTAAGTATATATTTTGATGTCTGCTGTTGGCAGTCCAATAACTATCAAGGGGCCGCCTGAAATAGGTTGGGGGCCGCCTGAGATATGGGGGCCGCCCGTATTATGAAATTTTTGGACTTTTAAATTTTGACACAAATTTACTAGGAAGAGTGACAAATTAATTTGCATTTCGCGAATTAAAAATATCTAACTAGCTTCGGATGAAGCAGTTAAATTTTCATGATGCGGAATGGAACGCAGACTAGAATTGAGACAGAAGAAAGAGAAGCGGACTAATACGATTTATGGAATGTGTTCCATCATTCGTAAACCAAGACGTAGATAGTTAAACGATTCACATTTAAGGGGTTTCGTAAGAATGTCGGCGATGTTGTCGACGAATGACACTTTTTTGATTGAGATATGTCATTTCTGGACATTATTACAAAGAAAGTGATGACAAATTTTGATATGTTTGATTCGAGAATGTTGCACCGGGTTTTTGCTAAGGTCAATCACACCTTTATTGTAGCGCATGATCGGGACATCGTCGAGCCGAACGTCGTAGTCGATAAGAGCTTGTTTCATCTATAGTGCTTGTTGACATGCCTTTCCGGCGCTTACGTATTTGGCTTCGGTAGTGGATATAACAAGAGCGGTTTGTTTCTTCGAGAACCAAGTTGTCAAACAACATCCTATGAATGTACAAATACTGCTAGTGCTCTTTCGTTCCACATAATCTCCCGCATGATCAGAGTCGGCATATACTACTATTTCTATGTCGGTCCCCTTAGGATATCATAATCCTAAGTGCGTAGTGCATTTAATGTATCAGAAGATACACTTAACCACTTCAAGGTGAGAGGTTTTAGGAACCTCTTAGAAGCGGGCATAAAGGAAGACACTAAACATGATATCGGGCCTACTTGTCGTTAGGTATAATAAACTACCTATCATGCCTTGAAACTTGGTACTATCTACCGACTCACACTCTTTGTCTTTCGTGAGTTTGGTATCGGAGGACATATAGGTTTTCATTGGTTTAGATTCTTCTAAGCCAAATTTCTTAAGCATTTATTTAATATATTTAGATTGATTAAAGAAGAGACCATCTTCCATTTGTTTTATTTGTAGTCCAAGGAAGAATTTAAGTTTACCCATCATGCTCATCTCGAACTCATCATGCATGATTTTGGCAAATTCATCACACATGTCTTGACAAGTCGAGCCGAATATAATGTCGTCGACATATATTTGAACGATGATGAGGTTTGAACTTTTCTTCTTGGTAAAAAGTGTGTTATCTACCATTCCCATTTTGTATTCATGTTTAATAAGAAAAGCTTTTAATTTGTCATACCAAGCTTTAGGTGCTTGTTTAAGACCAAATAAAGCTTTCTTAAGTTTATAAACATGATTCGGTTTTTCAAAGTCAATGAATCCTGGAGGTTGTGCCACGTATACCTCCTCATTGATAAAACCATTTAGGAATGCACTTTTTATATCCATTTGGAATAGCTTAAAATGTAAAGCACAAGCATAAGCTAATAGTATCCTAATTGACTCAAGTCTAGCAACTGGGGCATAAGTTTCATCATAATAGATGCCCTCTTGTTGATTATAGCCTTGAGCAACTAACCTAGCCTTATTTCGAGAAACAATATTGTTCTCGTCTAACTTATTTCTAAACACCCACTTAGTTCCTATGATTGTCATATTCCTAGGTTGTGGAACTAACTCCAAAACGTCGTTAGCAATGAATTGATTTAATTCTTCTTGCATGGCGACTATCCGTCTGACATCCGTTAAGGTTTCATTCACATTCTTAGGTTCTATAGTTGATATAAAACAAAAGAAGTTACTTTTCTTTTGGGGTTGTGATCTAAGGGTTCTATGGTTAAGGTTTCCTATGACATTTTCTAATGGATGGTTCCTAGATTCCTTAATATTGACTATTTCGTCAATCACTAAAGTTTCACCCTCAATGTCATTTTCTAGGTTTTTCTTTTCGGTAGCCTTAATTGCTTCTTCTTCATCTAAGTCATCATCCACCAAGGGTGATGTCTAAGAAGGTGGAGGAATTTCATCGAATGTCACGTTGAGTGATTCTTCGACTTTCCTAGTATGTTTATTGAGGATGATGTAGGCTTTACTATTTTGCGAGTAACCTAAAAACATACCTTCGTATGACTTTGGGTCAAACTTTGTATGGTAATCTTTAGTGTTTAAAATAAAGTACTTGCTTCCAAACACTCTAAAGTAATCTAGAGTAGGTTTCCTACCTTTTATGAGTTCGTAAGGTGTTTTTCCTAAGATGGCTTTAATTAGGATTCGGTTGAGAATGTATGTTGAAGTATCTACTATGTTACACCAAAACTTTTGTGGTAACGATTGCTCATTCAGCATAGTCCTACTCATTTCTTGAAGTGACCTGTTTTTCCTTTTGACCACGCCATTTAATTGAGGAGTGCGTGGAGCTGAGAAGTTATGTGTAATTCCATTGGCATTACAAAACTCTCCAAATTTCACCTTATTATTAAATTCCCTACCATGGTTGGTTCTTATGGACACTATTGTACATCCTAATTGGTCTTGAATTTTCTTACTAGATATTTCGAATTGATCGAAGGCTTCAGTTTTGTCCTAAAGGAATCTAGTCTAATTATACCTAGAGTAGTCATCTACTATGACTAAGGTGTAGCAGTTTCCTCCGTAACTCCGTATGGAGGATGGACCAAAGAGATTCATATGAAGGAATTCTAAGCATCTAGTCATTGAGACTATATTCTTATCCTTGTGACTAGCGTGAGCTTGTTTTCCAATTTTGCAAGCATTACAGAAGTGCCGATCAAACTTAAGCTTAGGTAAGTTTCTAACTAATTCCTTAGATGCTAACGATTGAATAAGACGCATATATACGTGACCTAATCTCCTATGCCACAACGTGGAATTTTCATCAATCGTTCCTAGACAAATTTGTTCTTTAGGCTTATTTCCTAAGTTCATCACGTATAAGCCTTTCTTCCTAATACCTCTACCTATGACCTTACCATCCTTAGTGATTTCACTATCATATTCAGTGAAAGTTACTTTACACTTATTATCACATATTTGTCCTATACTTAATAAGTTGAATCTTAAATTATCTACATGTTCTACATTATCTATTTTGAGAAAGTCATTCGAAATCGTACATTTGCCAATGATGTTACCGCGAAGATTGCTACCAAAAATGACATTACCTCTGTTGTATGCCTTGTAGCTTGAGAAGAGCTTTCGGTTACCCGTCATGTGTTTGGAGAATCCGCTATTCTTTATCCACTCATCGGGTTCCAAGTCGACTCCAAGGCATATATATTTATATAAGGCAATACCTCAAACATTTGGTCCCTAATATCTCATGGGTCCAAAGTTGTTAGTGCTAAACATCTCTTGCATTTGATGCAATTGGTTGAGATGTGGGAATGGAAGACACATTTCCCATGGCATGTAACTTTGACGTTGGAAATTGTTCCAAGTTACAGGAAATCCACGAGGTTGATTTTATCGACCAACGTTTCTTTTTGGTTGCGGTGTCTTAGGACGTGGGATAATATATTATTGACACTTTCAGGTGTGAGTTTTTGATCTAGATTAGGTTTTGAAAATCGACTCCGGGTTTTTGACAATGGCTTTAAAAAATTGTTTATAACTTCATTATCACTACAACGGGAACTTTGACATTGTATTTACTATTATGTGTTTGGTCTAGAACCTAAAATAGGTATTTTAAAAAGACACACTTTCTTCTCAGATTCCAGACTAATACTGTCGTCCCATAATTTTCAATGTAGGGTCCGCCTGTTTAATATGGGCCAAGCCCAAATTTATGGACCTCCATCAGAAGACTCCTTTAGTTTCCACTAAATGAAGCTTCAAAATGAATTAAACCCTAAACCCAATTTTTTACCAAAGGGTTTTTGATTGCTTAGCATTTCATTTAGACAATGTGTACTCTTTTTAAATTTATTTAATCTAATGGCTTCTTCTTTGAGTTTTTCATCCTCAACTTTAAGCATATGACATTTTACACATTCGAGATCAACTCCCTTGTTTTTCTCGAGTGTAGAAACTTTTTCTTTTAGAATACTAAGTTCCTTTTCTAGATTATTTCTAGTGGCTTTTAATCTTTTGTTTTTAGTGATTATCTTTAAACTCATTTTTCACAGTTTATCATATTCATTATCTAAAACTAAATCATCTATTGATGAGTTTTCATCACTAAAGTAAGAAGATTTGGAACATACCTCACTTGATGCTTGGGCTACAAGAAACGTTTCGTCTTTGACCTTCTCATCATCTTCTTCACCGCTATCACTCCAAGAACCTCCGACAAAAGCTCTTTGGTTCTTTTCTTTCGATGGTTTTAGACATTCTCTAATAAGATGATTTGGGTCGCCGCATCTAAAGCATTTGCTATCGCCTTTACCGTTCTTGTCATCGCGGCTTCTTTGGAACATCTTTTTGTCATTCTAAGGTTGTCTTACAAATCTACCTCTTCTCTTAAAGAACTTCTTGAAGTCTTTAACCACCATGGCGTATTCTTCATCTTCACTTCCGGAAGTCGAATACTCTTCATCACTAGATTCTTTCTTAGCCTTTAAAGCAAGAGATTTTCTTTCTCCCTTAGCTTTGACTATTTCATCTCGTGAACTTTGAGATTCCTGATGAGTTCATCAAGTGATAGTGATGTTAAGTCTTTCGATTCTTCAATCGTCGTGACCTTTGCTCTCCGTCTAGGATGTAGAGCCCTAAGAAACTTCCTAACATAATTCTTGCTAGAATAACCTTCATCAAGATCTTTTAGACTAGTAATGATAGTATTAAATCTAGCAAAAGTACTATTTATAGTTTCGTCTTCAGAAATGACGAATTGTTCATTTTGTTGTACCAAAAGGTCAATCTTGTTATCTTTGACTTGGTTATTACCTTGATGGGTGATTAACAAAGTTTTCCAAATCTCTTTTTCTGTATTACACATAAAAAATCTTTCATATTCTTTTCTTGGCAAAGCATTGTAAATAACCATTTTAGCTTCGTTATTTTTTGCAAGCTTCTTTTTAGATCATCACTTTGTTTTTCAAAAGGGATAACCTCATTTAATTTGGTTTCTGGATTTTGTTGAATAGGTTAAAAATAACCGTTAGTAATAACATGCCAAAGATCAAGATCTTTTGATTTAACATATGTCTCGAATCTATTTTTCTAATAAATAAAACTGTCACTTTCAAAAAGTGGTGGTCTTTGCATGGATTGCCCTTCTAGATATTTGTCGGAATCCATAGATCGATCCAAGCTTTAAAATACAGTATATTTTAAAAATCTTGAGTGACCTTGGCTTCTGATACCAATTGTGGAAACTAGAAGGGGGGTTGAATAGTTTACATGTTCATTTTACTTTTTAAAAGTTTGCTTTTAAAATGTCTTAAGATTACGAGTTGTATGTTCAACCAATAACAATCTAATAACAAAGTAAAAATCTAAAACTAATGCTAAATAACAATCAACACAATATAAAGAGTGAGAGATAAGAACAATCAAATCCAAGACCCAGATTTATAGGGTTACGAAGTACTTCTTCGCCCAAATCCACTCTCCGAGTATCCTACTCGAGATTTCATTATGTTAACAAGCTCCCTTCAGGCGGAGAAAACCGTTTACACGTCGCTTACGTTATTTTTCGACACTAAGCAAAATGTCAATTCCTAATCTTAGCTAGAACCAATCTACCACTTCACAATCACTATACACTCACAAGATCTACACTATCGGATATACACGCAATCCGAATCACACAATTACACAAGATAATTACAATAGAGATTTGATACTTGGAATAAGAGAGGAGAGATCACTAAATAACAATTCGTTTCTTGTCAAGACGAACGTTTTTCTCTTACACTTGATTGAGAAAGGAGAGATGATAACAAGAAATTAGATCATTTGAAATAAGATCTAAGAATGTTAATGATCAAGAGATTTAGAGAGAGAAAGAAGATTTTTAAAGAGAGAAAGTTATCTAAAAATTTCGTGCAAAGAGGTCTGATTTTCTGTTAGGAATGGAGCTGTATTTATTATAAGCAGGAAAACTCAACGGTCACTGAGGGCGGTCCCGATGGTCCCAGATATATCTGGGGGCCGCCAGGCCTATAAGGGGGCCGCCCAGTAGACTACGCTCCTGTTTTTGTCTTATTCTGGGGAAGGTTATATCTGTTATGGAACCTTCCATTTTGGGGGAAAATTTGAATTTCAAATTTAAGTTTTTAATAAAACTTTTGTTTTAATTAAAAAATATTTTGTATAATTATTTTAGTGAAATACTTTTGTAAAAATGTAATGGTTAAGAGAAAAACATTTTTTCGATCACTAATCGTGCTTAATGATTTGTTTGTTCATACCGTAAGTGATTACTAATCTTAGAAATGAAATTTTACGATTAATAATTTGTAAACGTTTATTTTTATCGTAAACATTTTTACATTTTGTTATTATCAAAACATTAAGAGGTCAAAAAATATAAATAACGTTTTTAGACATTATTTGTATTAACACCTTAATTATACTTGTTTTCGGCGGCATTATTGTATCTATTTATATAATTTCTCGTGAACTTTTGATACTTAAAAGCATGAAATATGATCTGGTTCACTTGAAGACATCTCAAGCTCAAAAAGGCTAAAGACACAAGTATTTTAAACCTTACGGAAGAAAAGTTAGAAGAAAATAAATATTAAATCCAAAAATGAAGCCAAGTACACCGCACTTTAGCCAAGTACGCCACACTTCAGGATAGTAAATCAAGAGCAGTTAATACCCTAAGTACGACGCACTTCTACATCATGTGCGCCACACGTCTTCTCAGCATTAAAGTTCTATGCATTAAAGAAGCAAAGTACGCTGCACTTCGCAAGTAAGTGCGTCACACTTTTACCCTCAGCCAGCCTATAAATTGAGAGGAAATTCTCTCATTTCCAACACAATCCAACACACTTTAATAACAACTTCCTCTCCATAAATCTTCATAAATCCCTAGAGTTTAACACAAACTTCTAGCGAAGAACGAAGATCATCATCATAGTATTTAGTTTAATAAGGTTTTTATGCGAATTCATTCTTGTAAAAGTGGTGTTCAATCTATTTCTCAATCTGAATTTCGTATGTTTCTTGTTTCTCTATTAAACTCTATTATCATGAACACCTTAGCCATGAGAGGCTAAACCTCTTATGACTACTCGGTGATGTTAATATAATAATTAAGCATTTGATGTTATTTCGATCTTATCAATCTTAAACTTATTTTACAACCCTATCATATCTAATCTTGTTAAACTTGTTCATCAACTTTGATTATATACGTATAATGGTATAGGTCGAAAGACCCTTGTGCACTATATGAAAATATTTGTCTATGATCTTTATCATTCGATCGAAGAAATTCACTTATGTTATTTGATAAACAAAATAGATTTGATATAATAGTAACTTGATTATTTGTGTGACACATTTGATTAAGTTAAACCAAGATAAGTCTTAAGTTGAAACCAGATAATTTTTGAAAATGTCTTCTGACGATAAACCCTTTTTATAAGTTAAAGCACTAAAGTTGAATATCAAAATTACTGCCATTGCTTATGAATTATACAAAACTATCCGAGTAGTCATATTTCCTTATCATTTAATCTATCTTTAAAGTTATTAATAATTGTTTTAATATTTCTGATTATTCAAACACTAATTAAATCCCTGTGGACGATTTAGTCTTACCTAAAATGTTATACTACATACGTGCGTTATACTTTTACCTGTGTGTTTCCATTTCATAAACCGGTAATTTTATTCTTATAAATTCAAAGCTTTTAAAACACATCAAAGTTTTTGGCGCCACTACCAGTGATTTTAAAGCTGTTTCATAATCAATTTTTGAAATATTTTATTTTTAACCACTTTCTTTCTCAAAATCGTCGTACAGTTTTCTGGCAAACTGAACCCAACTCAAACAAATTATCCCTTGGATGCATACACATGCTTCCAACTCTGAACTTGTTGAACCACTTCCTGAACCTGAACGAACCATGAATTGAAAACTTCGTCGACGAAACATGAGAGTTCCATTCGAAGAAAAAACTAACCACTTGCACAACCAAGAGTAGTTTACGCTCATATCCTTGACATCAACCATTTCCATCACTTTCTTGATATCCTTGAAAATTACAATCCAATGGATGATGAACCAATGTGGTCTGCCAACCGTGTTGTTGCTCCGACTCCCGGTTCCGCAATCACCATTCCTGATACCGCAAACGAATTTGCTATTAAAGGTAACCACTTGACTCTCGTCAAAGGAAACCAATTTGATGGTAGAATTAAAACCAATCCGCACAAACACATTCATGAATTCCTCAGAATATGTGATACGTTTAAATACAAAGACACCAAAAATGAAGTCGTCCGCCTGATGATGTTTCCCCTATCACTCACGGGTGAAGCAAAAACCTGTCTGGATGAGCTCAATGAAGAAACTATTGAAACGTAGGATGAACTTTGAACCGCTTTCATTAGTATATTCTTTCCCCCCTGCTTTTTTCGATCAACTCCTTGGAGAAATCCGAGCCTTTTCTCAACATGAAAATGAAACCTTAACCGAAGCTTGGCTCTGTATGAAAGAAATGCTCAGAAATTGCCATGGTCACAATCTATCCAAAGGCAATATCTTAAAAATCTTTTACCATAGTGTCAACGAAATAACCCAAGAAGTCCTAAATGCTGCAGCTAGTGGTATTTTCCTTTATAAAACACCAAATCAAGCTTATCAACCTCTCGAAGATAAAGTCTTACTCAACCTCGACTGGGCTAAAAACCAAAAAACAAAATCATCTCTAAAGAAAATTGTTTCTTTCGCCGATGAAAGTAGCAGTAATTCTGACACTAACAAAATTATGGCCCGAACGGATGCCAGGACCATGAAAATAGATGCTCAATATAAAGAATTCCAATCTCGTTCAAAACAACCAAACACTGATCATAACGATGATGATACATCTATGTCTCATGAAGAAGAAGCTAAATTCATGCAAACCTTCTGTCATACTTATTTTTACAATGATTATCGCAACCATGATTCAAATCGTGATAATTGTCGCTCAAGCAGAAGAAACGATTATAATCGAGACAACTATTAATCTAATTCTGATGATAAACCCGACCTTCAAAAACAATTAAGCGATTTCATAAAAGCTCAACACTCGACCAATGCTTTTGTCAAAAATACTTTTAATGATCTCCAAACCAAACTTGAAACCACAACTAAAAATCATCAAGCCTCAATCCAAAATATCAAAGCTAAATTCGACAGACTTACTGAGAAGCAATTTGGTCGACCTTCTGGATCTCTTCCTAGTAACACTCAACCTAACCTAAAAGGTAGCTCATCCAAACCTTATCAACCACCACAAGCTCGAAATGAGCATGTAAAGGCCGTATTTAAGCGGAGTGGTAAATCCTATGATCCACCTATAAATCCTAATGATCAACCTAATGACCCCGAAACTCCTATCATCTTCGATAGTGAGGATGAAGATAAGAACCTACACCACAACCCAAACCTAAAGATCTAAAACCTATCAAAGAAAATCCAATACCTAAACCTTATAAACCAAAAATCCCATATCCTCAATGCCTTAGAAAAGAAAAAATAGAAGCTCAATAAGAAAAATTTCTCGACATGATTCGAGTTGTTCGAATTAATGTACCTCTAGTCGACGTTTTATCAGAAATGCCGAACTATGAAAAATTTCTTAAAGAACTCATAAGCAATAAATACAAACTTGAACAAATCTCTGCCGCTTTCTTGAGCGATGAAAGTTCTACATTAATCCAAAACAAAGTTCCACCAAACCTCAGAGACCCCAGAAGTTTCCTTATTCCATGTAATTTCAACACAGCTTTCTCATGTGATGATTTAGCCAATCTTGGTGCTAGCATTAATCTTATGCCATACTCTCTATATGCAAAATTATCTCTCGAAACTCTTTAACCCACTAAAAGAAGCGTAAGATTAGCCGACAAATCATACCCTGTTGGAATAGCTGAAAATATACTCATTGCAGTTGGTAAATTCACTTTCCTTGTAGATTTCATTATTTTCAAAATGGAAGAAGATACTAAAGTTCCCTTAATCTTAGGAAGACCTTTCCTCCATACTGCCAATGCAGTAAATTGAGTTAAGCAAAAAAACTCAATCTTGGAGTTAGAACTGAACGTATGACTTTTCATATGGATTCTGTAATGAAACACTCTTATTCAAACAATGACACATGTTTTAGTATTGACGTTATTGACAAAATCTTAGAAGAAGATTTTGATGCTCTTCTCCATAAAGGTAGTAAAATCCTTTACTCAATCAAAGGAACCATTCTCGAAGAAAAACTCCTTGCTGAATTCGATGAATTCATGGCAATGACCACCAAAGAAAATTATAAACTTGAATCTGACACCAAAGAATCGCCATTCGAAAAAATCACCTTTAACACCGATTATAAGATTAAGACATCTCTTGAAGAACCTCCTATGGATCTTGAACTCAAACCTCTTCATGATAACTTATAATATGCATTCTTGAAAGAACCCTCTTTTCTTCCTGTAATCATATCATCTCATATTTCTGAAGAAAACAAAAACAAACTCATTTCCATCCTTAAATGACACAAACAAGCCTTTGCTTAGAAAACCAAAGACATTCCTGGAATCTATCCGTCTTTTTGTAAACACAAAATTCAGACAAAAAGTCAGTTGTTCAAAAACAAACATGATTAAATCCAAATATGCAAGAAGTCGTTAAAAAGAAATTCTTAAACTTCTCAACACTATTATCATTTATCCAATAGCAGATAGCCCTTAGGTAAGTCCCATTCATTGTGTACCCAAGAAAGGTGGTATTACAGTTGTTACCAACGAAAAAGATGAACTTGTCCCAACAAGAACTGTTACAGGTTGGCGAGTATGCATCGATTATCATAAACTCAATGAAACAACCACAAAAGACCATTTCCCTTTGCCATTCATGGACAAAATGTTCGAAAGACTCGCAAGAAATAAAAACTTTTGTTTCCTTGATGGTTTTTTGAGATATTTTTAAATTCTAATCGATCCAATGGATCAAGAAAAAACAACATTCACTTGCCCCTTTGGAACATATGCTTACAGGCGAATGCCTTTCGGTTTATGTAATGCTCCCGCTACTTTCCAAAGATACATGCTAGCTATCTTTCATGATATGATTGAAGAATTCATTGAAGTATTCATGGACGATTTCTCCGTCTTTGGAAACTCTTTCGTTCATATTCTAAATAAACTCGATAAAATGCTCCAACGTTGCAAGGATGCAAATCTTGTCCTTAACTAGGAAAAATGTCACTTTATGGTTAAAAAAGGAATTGTGCTTGGACACAAAGTGTCCGGTGCAGGCCTTAAAGTTGACAAAGCAAAACTCAACGTAATCTCTAAACTTTCACCCCTAATAATGTCAAAGGCATTAGAAGTTTTCTAGGACATGCCGGTTTCTACTGACGTTTCATCAAAGACTTCTCAAAAATTGCCCGTCTTATAACTAAGTTACTCGAAAAAGAAGCTCCATTTGAATTCAATGATGAATGTCATAAAGCATTCAATTCATTAAAATAAAAACTCACATGTACTCTAGTAATCGTGAGCGCAAACTGGAATCTTCCATTTGAACTTATGTGTGATGCAAGCGATTTCACAGTTGGAGCAGTGTTAGGTCAAAAAGATGGAAAACACTTTCACCACATCTATTTTGCAAGCAAAACTCTTAATGCAACTCAGCAAAAATACACGGTTACTGAAAAAGAACTAATGGTTGTAGTCTTTGCATTTGACAAATTCGAACCCTATCTGATATTATCTAAAACGATTGTCTACACCGATCACTCATCTCTAAGACACATATTCAAAAAGCAAGATGTTAAGCCACGTCTTATACGTTGGATTCTGCTCTTACAAGAATTCGATATAGAAATTAAAGATAAGAAAGGTACAGAAAATGTTATCACTGACCACTTATCTCGGATTGAAAATGACGAGACAAGTGAAGTCGACGATAAGTTCCCTGAAGAAACTCTTATGGAAATAACCACTAATGACACATCATGGGTCGGAGACTTTGCAAACTATTTGGTGGGTGATGTTATACCTAAAGGAATGACGTACCAACAAAAGAAAAAAATTCTTCTCTAACCTTAAAAACTATTTTTGGGAAGACCCTTACCTTTTCAAAGTATGTTCAGATGGTATGATTAGAAGTTGTGTCTCAAGACCAGAAACTCAAATAATTCTTGATCAGTGTCACCATTGACCAACCGGTGGACATTATAGACAAAACACCACAGCTAAAAAAGTCCTAGACTCAGGCTTTTACTAGCCAACAATCATCAAAGAAGCTCATACTCTTGTTCGCCTTTGCAAAGCATGTTAAAAAATAGGGAATATATCTAAACGTGATGAAATACCCTTAAATAGCATTCAAGTATGCGAAATTTTAGACATATAGGGTATTGACTTTATGGGACCATTCCCAAAATCATATACATTCGAATACATCTTAGTCGCTGTAGATTATGTATCTAAATGGGCCGAAGCTCAAGCTTTACTAACTAACGATGCCAGAGTTGTTATTTCATTCCTAAAAAAACTCTTTTGCCGTTTTGGAATGCCTAAAGCTCTCATAAACGAATGAGGAACTCATTTATATAATAAGATAATGGAAAAAACCATGAAAAGATATAGAGTTAACCACCATTTCTATACATCCTATCACCCTCAAACAAGTAGACACGTTGAAAATACGAATAGAGCTCTTAAAAGAATTCTTGAAAAAACTATAAAAGATAATCCAACTATCTGGTCAAGGAAACTCAATGATGCTCTGTGGGCCTTTCGAACCGCTTACAAAACACCAACCGGAACCACACCATACAAACTCTTATACGGTAAAAACGGCCACTTACCTTTTGAAATTGATTGTCGTGCATACTAGGCTCTTAAAAACTGTAATCCTGATCTCATTGCCATTAGTGAGAAAAGAATGTTCCAGTTGCAGGAGTTAGACGAATTCTGACAACAAGCTTATGAAAACTCTTGTTTATATAAAGAAAGAACCAAAGTCTGGTACGACAGAAAGCTCAAAATCAGAAAAGAATTCAAACACAGAAACAAAGTGCTCCTATTTCATTCTAAGTATAAATTTAAACAGCCAAAACTCAGATCTCGATGGCTTGGACCATATGTAATAAAACACCAATATCCATCCGGATATGTTGAACTATATGAAAAAATGGCAAGACGTTCATTGTTAACGGCCATAGAATCAAGCTATATCACAAAGAAGAGAATGGCCTAAGGGAAGAACTCACTCCCTTCTTTCCTAAAGAATGAACCTTGAAGTACGAGTCTAGCTAAAGACACATTTCAAAATTAAGCTCTTCTCGGGAGGAAACCCGTTCTTTAACTTAAGTGTGGAGGAGTCCCTCCTCCTCTATTTTATTTCCAAAAATCCCAAAAATATTTTCTTTTTGTGTGCTTTTGTGTGTTAACTTTTATGTAGGTAAAACAGATTAGACCTAGAAAATTATTGCGTTTGCTCAAAGACAAGCTCTCTCAAGCTATATATCTCTATGCCTCAGGAAGTACCGTTTTCCCTTAATTTTCCCTATTTTCTATGTTTATCAGTTCCTACATTGAGGGCAATGTTCAACTTAAGTATGGAGGGGAGCCAAATAGGCAAAATTAAAATTAATCATATCCCTCCATGTTTGCCTTGTAATTTAGCCAAAAAATTTAACTAATATTTTATGAAAAATCCTTAAAAATTAATATATGATTTTTTTCCAAAAACTAAAAATGTATACTCTTAGTAAAGAAAATCCAACCGAATTGACATTATAACTAGCAAAAAACCAGCCCACTAAATTGTGAGAATGAAACCTTAAAGAATTTAGGTATCCACATTTGATACCTAAGATAATTTTCACCTTTAGCTTGTTCAAGTTAAGGTTTGAATGCAATTGCAAGTATCTCATCCGCTGTTACGTCTGTGTATTTCTAATTTTTCGCCTTTTCTGGAGCATTGGTAGTGGTTGAAAATTATATGAGTGTGTCGGTAATTTAGTAGCTTCAGAACTTGTGCTTGATTATCATTTACTAACCGTAGTGAGGTTACTTTATAGACAAAATCATATGATAAGAGGTAAAATAAATCCCGCGTAACTCCTGTATCTACAAGCATTCCTATCTAGTGCTTATTTGCTAAAATATCCAAAGTTGAAGAAAAATGCTCAACAAATGAAGTTCTATGCCAGCCTTAGTTATCGAAGCATTTGGTGTTAAAAAAAGTTCAAAGTATAAGGCTTAGTTTGACACATGGAATTGATACTTGTTATTCACCCTCATCAGCTTCATGTTTTACCTCTTTGAGATTTTTGTCTAGGTGCTCACGCCGTAACGGGCAAGTTTATGTGTCTTGTAAAAGCTTATGATAGCTATCTAGATTATGTCTGTGAAATTGAGTAACTTTAAAATATAAACCCTATCTGAGTGGCTCGAGTGAATATAAATCAAACACATTTCCCAAGCGAGGTGCTCTATTATATGTCTATGCCCGAAAAGTTATAAACTGTAAACACTTGTTAAATTAAAAAATTTCTCCACGTCACGATAAATAAATCTTGTTTTCTTGCTTTAATTGCTTGAGGGCAAGCAATAGCTAAGTGTGGAGGGATTTGATAACGCCTGAATTATACATGTTTTCGTTGGCGTTATTGTATCTATTTATATCATTTCTCATAACTTTTGATAGTTAAAAGCATGCAAAATGTGCAGGTTCACTTGAAGACATCTCAAGCTCAAAAAGACTAAAGACACAAGTACTTTACACCTTACGGAAGAAAAGTTAGAAGAAAATAAATATTAAATCCAAAAATGAAGCCAAGTGCGCCGCACTTTATCAAAGTACGTCGCACTTCAGGGCTAGTAAATGAAGAGCAGTTAATACCCTAAGTACGACGCACTTCTACATCATGTGCGCCGCACTTCTTCTGAGCATTAAAGTTCTAAGCATTAAAGAAGAAAAGTACGCCGCACTTCTCAAGTAAGTGCGTCGCACTTTTACCCCCAGCCAGCCTATAAATTAAGAGGAAATTCTCTCATTTCCAACACAATTTAATAACAACTTCATCTCCATCAATCTTCATAAATCCCTAGAGTTTAACACAAACTTCCAGCGAAGAACGAAGATCATCATCATAGTATTTAGTTTAATAAGGTTTTTATGCGAATTCGTTCTTGTAAAATTGGTGTTCATTCCATTTCTCAATCTAAATGTCGTATGTTTCTTGTTTCTCTATTAAACTTTGTTATCATGAACACCATAGCCATGAGAGGCTAAACCTCTTATGACTACTCGGTGATGTTAATATAATAATTGAGCATTTGGTGTTATTTCGATCTTATCAATCTTAAGCTTATTTTACAACCCTATCATATCTAATCTTGTTAAACTTGTTTATCAACTTTGATTATATATGTATAATGGTATAGGTTGAAAGACCCATTGTGCACAATATGATTTTAAAGATTTATCTATGATCTTTATCATTCGATCGAAGAAATTCACTTATTGTTATTTGATAAACAAAATAGATTTGATATAATAGTAATTTGATTGTTTGAGTAACACATTTGATTAAGTTAAACCAAGATAAGTCTTAAGTTGAAACCAGTTAATTTGTGAAAACGTCTTCTGACGAGAAATCCTTTTTATAACTTAAAGCCCTAAAGTCGAAGATCAAAATTACTGCCATTGCTTATGAATTATATGAAACTATCCGAGTAGTCATATTTCCTTATCATTGAATCTATCTTTAAAGTTATTAATTATTGTTTTAATATTTCTGATTATTCGAACACTAATTAAACCCTTGTGGACGACCTGGTCTTACCTAAAATGTTATACTACATACGTGGGTTATACTTTTACCCGTGTGTTTCCATTTCATAAACCGGTAATTTCAGTCTTATAAATTTAAAGCTTTTGAAACACATCACTAAAACACCTTGCCGCTCTCATTTAAGTTTTCAATTTTGGCCTCTCTCTATTTCAATCTCTCCATGTATTAGACTTTAATCCGCCACCTTAACATATCTACCATGATCAATATCTTCATACAATCTAAAAATCGACCTTAAAGGCTTCACCTTATAATTCCCGCCATTTTTTCCAATATTTAGTCGTAAGGTTCATGGTAATAGTACCATTGTCAGGAGTCATTTGATCAATGCAGTTGCAAGGTTCTTGGACAATGGTCTCAAAAGTTATAGGAGACTCATCACCTCTGACGAATTTTGTATGTTTCTTGTTTCTCTATTAAACTCTGTTATCATGAACACCATAGCCATGAGAGGCTAAACCTCTTATGACTACTCGGTGATGTTAATATAATAATTAAGCATTTGGTGTTATTTCGATCTTATCAATCTTAAGCTTATTTTACAACCCTATCATATCTAATCTTGTTAAACTTGTTCATCAACTTTGATTATATACGAATAATGGTATAGGTCGAAAGACCCGTTGTGCACTATATGATTTTAAACATTTATCTATGATCTTTATCATTCGATTAAAGAAATTCACTAATGTTATTTGATAAACAAAATAGATTTGATATAATAGTAACCTGAATGTTTGAATGACACATATGATTAAGTTAAACCAAGATAAGTATTAAGTTGAAACCAGTAAATTTTTGAAAATGTCTTCTGACGAGAAATCCTTTTTATAACTTAAAGCCCTAAAGTCGAAGATCAAAATTACTGCCATTGCTTGTGAATTATACGAAACTAGCCGAGTAGTCATATTTCCTTATCATTGAATCTATGTTTAAAGTTATTAATAATTGTTTTAATATTTCTGATTATTCGAACACTAATCAAATCCCTGTGGACGACCTGGTCTTACCTAAAATGTTATACTACATACGTGGGTTATACTTTTACCTGTGTGTTTCTATTTCATAAACTGGTAATTTCAGTCTTATAAATTTAAAGCTTTTGAAACACATCACTAAAACACCTTTCCACTCTCATTTGATTTTTTAATTTTGGCCTCTCTCTCTTTTAATCTCTCCATGTATTGGACTTTAATCTGCCACCTTAACATATCTACCATAATCAATATCTTCATACAATCTAAAAATTGACCTTAAAGGCTTCACCTTATAATTCCTGCCTTTTTGTCCAACATTTAGTCGCAAGGTTCATGATAATAGTACCATTTTCAGGATTCATTTGATCAATGTAGTTGCAAGGTTCTTGAACAATGGTCTCAAAAGTTATAGGAGACTCATCACCTCTAACGATCAATGATTCTTCGCCTATATTGATGTCGAGAAGCCACTTAGAGGAGCCAAAACATCCCATGATATTGATTTGTTTTAAACCTCCCCAATTATTTTGAGGTTGTTCCATGATGGCCAACAAAGCCTATTGCCATGACTCATTTTGACTGGATGGTTTAAGGCTTGAGCTTGAGCAGAATCAAATAGGAAACTCGTCTACATTATATGCTTAGTGAATATAACTATAACACCAAAACACATGCATCATGCATTATGTGAGCACTTCATGTAATGAATTTTCTTTTTAAAATGTACTTTTTAGAGAAATATGTGTTTGTAGCTGTAAAATGAAGAGCAAATATAGAAAGAAGAATGAAGTGACAAAAAGGTATGTGTGAATAAAAGCTGGAGCAGACCGAATTTCAATAACAACTTAAGATTCAAATTGTGATAGATCAGTAAGTAATGAAACTGTGACAAGTGACAAAGGTTTAAAAAGGTGTGTGTGAATAAAAGCTGGAGCAGATTGAATTTCAATAACAACTTAAGAATATTGTACATGGGAGCAAAACGTACAAAATTCAAACACCCTTTATAACTCACTCTTTTAGGAGTATTTTGTAACAACCAACTATAAATTAAATAGATTGCTAACTAAATTTTATATATTTACAGTTTTATATTTGAGTATGGGTTGTAACTATTGTTTACAATCTTTCAAAACTGTTGATAAAATATAATGCCTAAAAACATTAATAATATTTTTTCACATCTTTACGTTTTGATAATCACAAAATATAAAAACGTTCAACGTAAAATTAAACGTAAACAAGTATTTAGTAGTAAATATTCATTTCAAACTTATATCACTCCAAGGTATGAATAAACAAATGCTTGATGCATTTTATGATCAAAGAAAACTTTTATAAAATGTTGTAAGCTTTTTATAAACATCACAAAACATTTTTTACAATTAAAAAAAATGTTTTATTCAAAATAAACATTTTGAATTTCAAATTTTCAGACCTAAAACGGCTAGAAATGGTCCAGTAAACACCTCCCCTGAATAGGACAAAAGGGAGCGTCTGAATAAGGGGCACCCCCATAATTACATGGGCGGCCCTCTTAATTTTAAGGGGGGCAGCACCCTATTTAAGAGGGCCGGCCATAGACTCCGCTCCTCCTTTTTTTTCATATAAATACTGGACTATTCCCCAACATTTTTCTCACCTTTTGCACTCATTCTTTCTGCTCAAAACAGCCCACTTATCCTCTCTAAAATTCTTTGATCATTTAATCATAAAGCTTTATTTCCAAGTGATCCAAGCTATATTCCTCAAGTGCAAGAGAAGAATACTTCCATCATCAAGTGAAGAAGTAGTGAAGTTGTGAAGTCGTGAACAAGTCGTGAAGTTGTGTTGTGATAGATTGGTTCTAGCTAAGATTAGAACTCGACATTTAGCTTAGTGTCGTAAATTGATATAAGCAACGTTGTGTACGGTTTTCTCCGCCATAAGGGAGTTTGTTGACATAGTGAAGAAAACTCTCGAGTTTGGTGCTCGGGGAGTGGAGTAGGGCGAAGAGGTGCTTCGTTACTGAACCACTATAAATCCTCGCATTGTGGTTTGATTGTTCTTACTCTTATCTCTTGTCTTACTTTATCATTTCATATATTTACATTGTTCATATTGTGCAAGCATTGAATTCACAAAAAGGCCGAATCTAAGTTTTACAAACATACATAAAACTTAAATTTAAAAAGCGGTAAACTATTCAAACCTCTACCCCTTATGGTTTTCCACAATTGGTATCAGAGCCACGTTAAACAAGATTTTTAAAATAAATTGTATTTTAAAATTTGAATCGATCTATGGAATCGGAAAAATATTTAGAAGGGCAATCTATGCAAAGACCACCACTATTTGAAAGTGACGGATTTATTTGTTGGAAAATAGATTCGAAACTTATGTGAAGTCAAAAGATCTAGATCTTTGGCATGTTATTACCGATGGT
>BQNB010072988.1:0-32252 GCA_026074375.1 Tanacetum coccineum
GTAGGCTATAATACAAAAGAATCTATAGGTGATACTAATATAGTAGTCTACATGTCAAGTCGATACTCTATCCTCCTAAGGCGTGCCCTAAGTCCGACCTCTCTAAACTTGTTCTCTCATAAACGAGCCTCTGCATCCTCTATGCAGATCTGCGACTCTATAATCTTCTCCCTTGCAATCCCTCATGAGTCATGCAAGACCTCAATTTGCTGCTCAGCAGCCTCATCTCTATCACAGAGTGTCTCTAGCTCCTGCTCTATAGTCTTGACTCTCTCTAGCGGGATCTCCTTAAAATGATCATGAATCCTCTTAATCTAATCCTCGTTATGAGCCAATCTTGCCATTAGTAGTGGTACAATATGGTGAATAGGCTCACGAATCACCTAAAGTACTTGAGCTGCTGAAGAGCACTATGGAAACCGTAGAGGGGGTGAATATGTTTCCCTTTAAAAACTTTAGATCAGAAATAACGTAACACTCTGCTAGCAGTCCCATAAATATATGGGAGCCGCCTGACTGAATCAGGGGGCTACCTAATTTATGAGGACCACCTCCCGTAGAGGTTTTTGGACTAGATCTTTCGTATCAAATACCCGATCAATGGTGACGCAATATGAAGAGTGTTAATACTAGTTCTACAATAACTATACATATGGTAGTAAATCATATCCAATGACATAACCATAAACACAATATCCATGACACAAATATAATCACAACAATATAAACTACTAGTCACACAATCATCTATATCATGCATATATGAATATAAAGCGTTAAATGCAAATATAAGCGTAAAGTGATAAGTAAAAGGAAATGCAAACCGGACACGATGATTTATAGTGGTTCGGTCACAAAGCTCCTCTTTGCCCTACTGTACTCCCCAAGTACCCAACTCGAGAGTTACTTCACTAGTCAACAAGCTCCCTTCTCGGCGGAGAAAACCATACAAGTTACTTACATTATTTTTCGACACTAAGCTAGATGTTGAGTCCTTCTTCGGGTACAACCAAACCCGTTATGTTTTATGGCCCAACATAACAAACCTAGTGTTTTATGGCATAAACACATAAACCGCGTCGCTTACAATATTTTTCGACACAAAGCTAGATGTCGAGTCCTAATTTTAGCTAGAACCAATCTACCACTTCACTAATATATTTTAAGGCCTAAAATACTAACCGACACACAATCAACCCTTCCGAATTTATACACCATTCTGATCTACACACTACTAAAGATTGGAAGACACGGACTCGATCTATATGTAACAAATGTTACAAATGGACTAACTAGACTACATAACTTCGTATCTTGACGATGACGAAAGTTCTTCTCTTACACTTGAGGAAAGAAGGAAAGGATAGAAGATAACAAGTTAAATGATCAAAGGTTTAGAAAGATATAGAGAGATGTAATGAGATTTAGAGAGAGAAAGAACTAAAAAATCTGTGCAAAAGAGTTGCCAAAAATGCTGGGAACAGTCTAGTATTTATAGGCAAGGGAGGGGAGCGTCTTTACTATAGGCGGTCCTGCGGTCCCATATATATCTGGGTGCCGCCCTCCCTATAAGGGGGTCGTCCTAGGTAGACGCTCCTTTTTTGTATTTTAGTGGAGAAATGTTTATCTTGTTCATTTTTGTCATTTGTGGGGGAGGGAAACCAGATTTTAAATATATTTTAACTAATAAAATATTTCCTTATTAATAAAAATATTTTGTATATTTTTATTTTTATAAAAAGGTTTTATTACATTTTTAAAAATGTAATGTTTAAGACAAAAACCTATTTCTTTGATCATCCTACAAGTTTAATGTTTGTTTGTACATACCTTACGTGATTTAGTTCGGGTGTGAACAAATGTCCGTGTTGATATAGACCTAAGACGTCGAGAGATGTTGATGCATGTATGCATTGATGATTTGTGATTACGAGTAACTTGTGCACTTTACATTACGTATTACAAGTCACATGTTTGTCATCACCAAAAAATAAAGAGACCATAATATCATAATATTTGCACTAACAATCTCCCCCTTTTTGATGATGACAAAATATGTAAACTATAACTCATAGTAAAATGTAAAAGTTACTCGTTTACGCTCCTTCTCCGCCTTTTGTTAAAACAAAAAGGCACCTGCTTAGAGTTCTCTATCATCCAAGGTAAGTATTCCGAGAATATAAGTTGGTTAGGTTAAAGGTATGAGAAGAGGGTAGGTGCTCAGAGTATATAGATTGGAGGAATAAGAAGAAGGTAGGTGCTCCCAATATTCAGGTTTAAGGTATAAGGAGAGGCTATGAGAAATAAAGGTTGAAGGTGATTTTTGTGTTTCTTAGATAGTTGAGAAGAGATCATAAGACATGAGAAGAACATAGGTGGCAAGAGTGTATAGGTTAGAGAAATGAGAAAAAGGTAGGTGCTTCGAGTATATAGGTTGGAGGAGTGAGAGGAAAACATAAGAAATAAGGTTGAAGGTGATTTTGTGTATCTTGGATAATTTAGAAGACGTCGTGAGAGATGAGAAGATATGATAGGAATGTAGGTACTTCAAGTATATAAGTTGAAAGTATGAAAGAAACCTGAAGGTTGAAGGTTATTTTGAAGTAGAGGAGGTGAAGTATTTGAAGTATGGATGAACCTTTCATTTTATTTGACGATCCCAAATCCTATCTTCCTATAATGGTGAGCTTGCATCATCCCATTAAAGTCTTCTATCATTACGGTTTAAATAACTCCATGCTATTTACACTTATATATCTGAGCTCCCCCTTGCTCATTGCACCCCATGATAATTACATTCCTTATATATTGACTCTTGCGGTTCCATGGATATCGATACTAGAGACGTTTAATGATTTCAATTTAAATGAGTAGGATGCTTGTAAGTGCTCCTCCTCGGTGTATGCTTCCCCTTGTTTGGGGCACCAAGTAATCAAGATATGAATGTGTGCTACAAAGCAAAGTTAGTAGACAATTGCATATATATATATATATATATAGTAGGGATCCAGTGAGAAGTAAATTAAAATAAGAAGTGGTGAGAATTGACAAAAAACCACAAATTTGAGATGCAACGACTTACATTAGATGCATTTTTATTCATCTAGATGCACCATTTTGAGTTACGAAAGTTAATTTGATGTGTAGATGGTGCAAATTGATTTTCATGATTTTGGCACATGTAGAGGAGCAAAACACAAGAGAAATCATAAAATAAATCTAATATACGTATATGCATCTAATTAAAAGCTAGAAAACACATTATGATGCGTTATAATGCATCCAAGATTATAGACATGCATCTAATTTAAGTCGGTGCATCTTGGATATGCGGTTATAGTTACTTCTTATCCTTCTTATTTTAAGAAAAACTTCTCATTTGATCCTAACTCGTAATATAATATATTATATATATATATATATTATATTTTTTTATATATATTATATTTTATATATATATATATATATATATATATATAGAATCCGGATCGATTGAGAAGGTTTTTATTTTGAGAAGGTTTTCAAAAATGATAGATTTTAAACTTTGATTCAAGTTTTTCAACCGTAAAACTCATTTTAATGTGATTATAATCTAAAATGTGTAAAAAAAATTCGAAACAATGTTAAAAAATCTCTCGATTTTGCGATATAGGTACAATACTGAATCTTCTATACAAATTTAAGGAATCATTACCATAACTCAATTTTAGCATTGATTTGTTAATCAAATTTGTGATTTATAGATTCGATTCACTATTAAATGATGTTTACTTGTGAATCAAGTCAAAAAATATGAATCAATTTGCTCAAACGAAGATTTATCAATCTTCTCAAAATAAAAACCTTCTCAATGGAACCGGAGCCTATATATATATATATATATATATATTTGCCAAACCATAATCAAACTAAACACCAATTAAATACTTCGTTTCGGTTTAAAACCAAACCATACACCAACTGAAATTTTCGGTTTGATTTTATTCAGTTCCGATCTGGTTTATTTTTTGATTTATACGGTGGTAAACCAAACACTGAACACCCCTAATTTTGATTACTAAGCACATGAAACATAGCAAAATAAAGAGAATTGTATGTTGTCCGTGAATGTTAAACGAGACTAAACCTCTTTTATTATATAGATGCAATTGGATCCCAATAGTCATGACTATTGGCTATCATTGCGTGAGTTGGTTTTGGTGGGAGAAATGATTTACTCATTTGAAGCATCAAATATACCGTTTGGTTTGAGGCGTCGCCGTGAAGCCGCTTGAGACATCACTCCCAGACCTTAGCGGGACCTTAACAAGAGGTGTTTTATTTTGATCTTACAAGAGGCGTTGCTCCTTGACCCTAAAGGGAGCACAACCCCATGACCTTTGCGTCTTTTTTTATTGTAAAAAACACAGTATTTGAAAAGAGTGTGTACTTCACATAGTTTTTTTTTTCTTTTTGAACTTGTACTTACAATATTTTTAGTCATAGCTCAGCTTAAATTGAAATAACATTGGTGTCTAATAAATCACAGTTATCGAATATAGTTAGCGACAATAAAATCATCCACAAATGTGCCTATCTACATTTTACTTTTTTCATACTTTGTTTGAGATGGTGTATTATTGTTGTTAAAAAAACTAATCCATATCGACATACAATCAAAAGTTAAAGATACAAGTTGAATCTGTTACCAAAATGCAAAATATGATCTTATGAAAACAAACATACAAATATTTTACCAAAACAATCATGCATATGTGCACTCACTTATATAGATTTATTATAATATTATAAAATTTACATGTATATTACAATTCTCGTCTCAAGCTATAATATCAAAGAGTAATCATAACGTCATTCACATTCAAGCAATAAAAAAACATGCTTATGGAAGGTTGGTGATCGATCTTCATCACCTTCTTTTCAACTCTAATCTTCAATCTAAGAAAACTCAAAACTTGACATGCATTGACTAATCGACGTGCCTTGAACCATCATTCAATTCGAGCTTTGCTTGCTAGTCGAATAACTCACACACTTGTCTCAGATGAGCTGCAAATTTCTGGTTGTTCTGATACGCGCCAAAGCTTGACCGTATTATCCAAGCTACCACTATATACACCCCTATCTGGATCATTTCAATCCTCGTCCACGTTCTCATAAATTCGTATCCTGGACTGCTAAACCATTAACCGGTCCCAGAATGATGCATTTTAAAAACGATAAACAAGTATGAACACCACCTAAACCTTCGGTTCTCCATACACAAGATACATTTATCGGCCGAAAACCACTCAACAAAAGCATCCCAGCCAGCCGTAGCAAGACAAAGCACCGCGAGTTTATGTCCCCTTAGAACCCCAACATCGGACAAAGTTTGCTTCTCACGTTCCCAAAAACTAACCAAACCATCCGAGGTTCCAGCATACACTGTACCTTCGTTATTGACCACGACAGCTGTCACGGCACTCTCCTGGTCTAAAAGGGTGTAGAAAAAAATGTGTTTTGTACTTTTCCCGACTAATTCCCTTCTCCATACCTTAACCGTACCATCCGCGGACCCAGTAAAAACCAAACCATCAAATCCAACCACAACCGAATTTATAGCATCTTCATGCGCATTCACGGATTCCAAACATTTGGAATCCGACATGCGCCATACTTTAAGAGTTCTATCCCATGAACTCGAATATAACAAACCATTTTCTTCATCTAAACTCATACATGCAACCGCGTCGTAATGTTTTATCCAAGGAACATTACGACGCTGTCTTGCTTCAATGTAATTATTCGGATTAATAGAGCTTTTGATATAATCTTTCGTAGTTGGTAAATTTCCAACACGTTTATAATTTTTTTTCTTGTTACTCATATACTTCCAAACACGAATTTTACCATCCTGGTGACCGGTATATATGCGGTCACCGGAACAAACAATAGCTTTTACTAGACCACTACTCGATTTAAACCCCGAATATTCCATTAAATTCTTCCAAACCCTAATGTTCTTAGAATCCGAGCCCGTGTATAACAAATCACCCGATGAAGCTAACGAATAAATATGACCCTCTTCGCGTACTAACGAGCCCATTAAACCAATGTTCGTATCGTTATCATTGTTGTATGGAAAAGTCCATGGTGATTTAGTGTAAGGTGAGGACATTTGGTTTAATGGTGACATGAAGTGGTTGCTAGGAGATGAATTTGTCGAGATATCGGGACTTAACGACGAAGCGTTGCTAGGTCGATTATCGAGTGAATTTTCTTGCGTTGAGATGAAGATATTTGGCTCGGAACTATGAAGAAGTACCGCGAGTTTTTGTCTCCGGAGTAGAGGGTTTTTATTGTATGGAAAAGTTGTGTTTTTATCGACTTGTTTCGTCATTTTTTGGTTTGTAAAATGATTCGATTTGTGTGTGTTTTTGAATGAATGTTATGAATGAAATGAATGTGAATATCTAAAGTGAAAGAGAAGATGAAGAGTCGTATTTATAAAGGGATTTTGGGATATGTGAAAAGTATTATGGGTAGGCTAAAAGTTGGTGCACCATAGGTGTGAGATGCTACACGCGTCCTTATTTATGTACCAAAATAATTTTCATAACATGGTTTTAAATTTCAATAAATGTACAATGCCACGGTTGCTATATATCTAAAGATTGTTTGACTAAGTTTTTAAAGCATAACTAGATTTTAATTAGAGTTGAAACATAAATTATTAGGTATGTTTTTGTAATTTGGGACCCTTTAGCAAACTTTTAGGAAAAAAGGAAATAACATTAATACAAGTACACGAGGTTTTTCAGTCGCGTCCTGTTGCGGAACGTGAGATTTTACGTTAAGACTAACTTCGCAATGTAACGATAACTCAAAGATTATTTTCGTATATTGTCATTATTAAGGACTAACTTTGCAAATGAATGATAACCCAATGACTATTTCTGTAGTGCAAAGTTATCATTAAGGACTAACTTTGCAAATGACCGATAACTCTAAGGACTATTTTCGTAAATTGTTTCTTTTTTTTTACGGAAATAGTCCATTGGTTAGCGTTCCGTTGCAAAGCTAGTCGTTAAAGACTAACTTTGCAACAGACCGATAACCTCAAAAATTATTTCCGTAAATTTTGTCTTCGAGCTCGTGAAAAAGCGCACATTTCCTTAGACGTAATGCTCTTTAGTAATATAGTATACAACATTATAATGTATTTATGACTTTGTTAATATAATCTAGTTATCCATTTACTAATAATAGAAAGTAAAGTTATATCTAAAAAATTAAATTTCTTGATGTATGGACTTATAACAGTTTTCCAATTTAATGTCGTAATTTAAAAATGTATTTTAATTACTACTAATAATAGCAATCTTTAGAAATTATCATCCATTAAAAAAATCTGTTATACAATATTCGCAAAACAAAAAAGTAAAATCATAAATCGTTAAACAACATTCACCTCTGAAGCCGCTGCTTTGCGCGGATACTGTGCTAGTTCACTTAATTGTACTAAATAAATCACTTTAATGTGTCAATATCAAAGGTTCGAATCTCGGCTCTTGTCTATTTCAGTCGATGCTTCACTGGATTAGGAGAGTTGCATAAGCCATTCTTTTGAGATGAATAAAATGTTATTTTTAGGAAATCTAGAAGTAATGTGTAAGGGAGCTTCATGATAAAGTTTCTAAAAGCACGACGTGGTTGATTTGGAATGGTTGTGCGGACAATTGACTTTTCTTCTATAGAACGTGACTTACTTGTTTAAGAAGTTTGATGTGTGGTGTATTTTGAATAATATTAATTTCGTTACCTCAAAAGTGTCTTTTGTTTTTACGTTGGAGACATGCTAATGTGTCGACATGATAAACAACCCATATCCCAAATTTAGGTTTTATGTTTGGATCCATTATAGAATTGTTCATTCACATGTTATAGATGCTTATAACTCTTATTAACCTTCTCGGATTGGTCAAACGGTTATCGTCCTCGTATCTTTGCCAAAATTTACTGTAAATCGACTAACCGATCATGTATACCTAATACCTTTGTCATTGTAACCAATGTTATCAGAAGCGGACTCACGGTTATAAGTTATTAGGTGCACAATTTTTTTTCTCGAAAACAAAGTAAAGAAAAATAAACTAATATGTATGATTTCATTAACAGTAGTAAACAAATTAAGAAGGAGACCTGTATTTCTTTTGATATATATTTGTCGACTAACTTAACATAATATGTACTTGTGTGACAATATATGATCTACATTCTGGACCTATTTTAACAAAAAGTACATAACATATTGTTAGTACAAAATTAGTGTGGTATGGCTAGCAGAGAGTAACGTGCTTACAGCGGGACTATAAGCTCGAAATTTGATGCAGTAATTGTACTAAGTGAATGCGATTGGGGACTTCTTGCTAAGAAAAATAACACCGTTAGCCTTACCGCGGGAGGGGGATCCCGCGATTAAGCTCGGGTGTGAGAGTAAGTATTGGTTATAAGTAGTATGTGTGTAATGATAGCGGAAGTCATATCGTTAGAGGCGATTGGATGACTTCTTATAAATGTGGGTGTCACTGTCGGACGCCTGAATCATGGGGCGAGGTTCACCCTATTACCCAGTGGGTAATAGGGTTGTTGCTGTGAGGTCAACGTCGATGATGTTGCCACCTTTTGTAGCGTAGCTGCTTAGGTTATCGTTATCATCGTATGTTATCCTTATTAGGAACGTTGACGTTCTACCCCGAAGTCCCATGCTCTGTCCCTTACTCTTTTTGGTTTAGTCACGGGTGACTGTTTGTCGTGTAGCGGTGCGTGCTCCACAAGGATGTGTGTGTGGGTTATGATCCCTGCGGAGCTTATGCTCCTTGCGGCCGTGTGCAGGTTATACTTCTCGCGGAGCGGTCGGTGTCTGGCCGTCTTGGATCCTTTCGGGTCTTGGGCTTGGGCCATTTACTTATTGTGTGGTCTGAGCCTGCGGTCCGGTTGATACTATACGTCATCATGTCCCTCCCCCCTAGTCTAGTGTGTCTTTCGTGCGTGCGGAGGATGTTACTAGACTTAAATCCGCTTAGTTGTTGGCGGTCAGCGGCCTCGTATGCGTCTCTCGTACGCCTCTTGGTAGGTAGCCTTCTGTGACGTGGCTTGTTTTTAGCAGCGATTTTCTGACTGATGTGACGCTGTGTCAGGCACGCGAATCGTCGCAACTGCTCATCTCCCTTTTATTTCCACCGTCCGATGAGAGGTGTGGACACGTGTCTCGATCTTAGCATTTGTGGGTTTTCTTTCGTAGGTTAGTATAAATACCTTCTTATTTTCATTGTTTTTCTTTTTCTGTTTTTACTGTGCTTTTCTCCATCTTTTTACTCTCGCTCATATAGTTCTTTCTCCGTGTGCTTGTTTTTCGTCAGACCGTGCACCTTTAGTCACAGGTTAAGTTCTCTCTTCTTGTATTTGCATTTGAAATGGTCGGTAGTTCGATTTATACTGTCACTTCCGTTTTGACCCAGAGGGAATTAGATCTCCATTGTGCTACTTTTAACATTCCGGCCGAGTTGCGGCCGGAGTTGCCTGATCGAAACTCTAGAATCAAAGATAGTCCAGAGGGGAAGATTGGCATGTATACCCGTTTTATGGAATTTACCAATTACCGGATCCTTTTGTCGAAATTCTTACTCTGTGTACTCGAGTATTACCAAATTAATCTTTCTCAATTGTCTGTTATTGGCGCGGCGAAGGTGAGTCATTTTGAGATTATGTGTCGCGCCCTTGGTCGTATTCCCATCGTGGGTACCTTCCGCCGCTTTTATGTTAATTCAACTAGCAACGGGTAGTTGTCTTTTTCGAAGCGCGGAGGTGCTGACGATCCTTGCTGCTATTCGAAACAATTCGACTCACTAAAGAATTGAAATAACCGTTTTTCTGGATAGACGCTTCGGTTTGTCCGCTATCTATTTCTAGGTTTGGCGTTACCTTTGTTGTTAAGGATCCGCTTTCGGTGGATGAGGCTGTGGATTTACCTTGTGTGGAGCTGCTGAATGAGAACTGTACTCTTATTAGGAAGTATCCAGAGATCTTCTTATGTTTTGTGGGTCTTAGCCGTTCATTCGTTGAGACTGACGTCCGTCCCACTTTGTTACGTGATATTGATGAGGGTGGGTGTCTTGTCTATATATGTGCATAGGGTGGTGCTTTTGTGATCTTGTTTCATATTCTAATATATGTTATTGTTTGTTGCAGAGATGGGTTTGCTTGATTTTGTTAAGTCTGCTGATCCCTTTAAGGTGAAGGTAGGAGAGCGGACTCTTGCTGAGAATGAGGTTTCGCTTATCACTGAGACTAAGGATAAGGTTATCTCTTCTTCTCTGCAAATCATCAGTCTTGTTGATCACACCATTCAAGATGAGCTGAATGTTAATTCTGATAAGAGGAAGAAAAGGGTAGCTTTTGTTTCTGGGTCGTCGCCTGTGAAGAAGGCACAGACTAAGGGTATAGTTATTTTTGACTCTCGGTCTAGCACGGCGGGCAAATATCCTACTGCTTTGCAGAGACTGATTAGATAGGGTGAGCAAGCTGCCGTTGGTTCTGGGTCTGCTGCTCCCGCGACAAAGGATGCTACTTCTTCTTTTGTTACTCCTACATCGAAGCATGCTCTTGAGGATGTTCTCTATGACAATGTAAGGACGCGTCCTCCCACTGGTCGCTTTGTTGTTTTGTCTTCTAGTTCTGCGGATACTGATATTCATGCTGCTTCCCAGGTTGTTCTGCTTGTTTCTTCATCTCAGGCTGGCGTTAGCGTGCCTACGGCTGAGTCTGTGGGTGATGGTTACCCTTTGCCCGCTCCTGAGTTTGAGACTGGGACTTTGTCCGCTACACCTAGCCATGGTTCCTCTGCTAATGATTTCTATGAGTCTCAAACTGTTGACTCTGCTACTGCTATGAATGTGTACGTTCCTAACTGGAATGTTACCAACAATGCTCGGGTAGATGATCATGTCATTTGTCGTAGTCTTCTTGATAATGTTACTCCTCCCGGTTATTGGGATGCTCTCCGCAACCAAAGTGATGTTGGGTTTCTTAATTCTTTCAATATCAACTCTGCTCAACACATTTGTATGGCCTCCGAGCTATGTCTTCATTATGAGCATGAGATTATGACTAGGGAGAAGTTCGAAAGGAAGTTTACTAATAGTGTTGCGGTCGTTCAACAAAGGGAGGCGGAGGTTGTTGAATTGAAAGTTAAGTTGGAGAAGTCAGAGTCTGAAGTTGCGGAAGTGGAAGAGATTCGTAAGCGTGTATCTGATTTAGAGGCAATGGTTGCCGTAAAGGTTGGTGAAGTTGCTAGTTTGACTACACAGAATGCTAGTTTATTAGAGAAGGTTTCTATCGTGGAGTTGGAACGTGATAGTTTGAAGAGTCAAGTTATGGGTGAAGGCAAGATGCGAGAAGAGTTTGTGTCGCAACAAGATGCGGTGGAGCAATGTTTTACAGAACATGCTGTGAAGCTGGATGCCCGCATTGCTGATGTGCGACGCGATATGGACAATGACCGTTATCCGCATATGTTGACCGCCATTGCTGGTCGAAGATGGGTTATTAGGCACGGCTTTCGCTTGGCTGTATATAAATGTGCACGCTCTGTAGAATGTCGTTCTGCTATGGGTAAGGTTATCTCGATGGCCATTATAAAAGGTATTCAACAAGGTTTGGAAGCTGGAGTTGTTCATGGTAAGGCTGGTAGGTCTTTGGCTCAAATTGAGGCTTATGATCCGGAGGTTAAGGAGAAGTATGTTGCCACGGTTTCTAAATTTGAGAGTGTATCTTTTCTTCTGTTGGATGAGTTGGAGAGCCTTAAGGATTCACCCCTTACATTGATTATGTCTGCTCTTGTTTTGAAAGATGATCATGGTATTACAGATGCTGCTCCTGGGTTTGCTCCGTTCCAACCTTCTCTTGATCAAATTTTCGTGCCTATCTATTCTAAGTCCGGTTATGTAGACCGTGAAATGTTATTAGCTGACGCCATTCCTGCCATCTGCCAGTCTACTGAGAGAAGAGGGTTATGTCCTCCTTCAAGATCCACTCTGGGTGAGGCTTCTGGCTCCGCTCCTCCTCATGATTCTTCCCTTGGTGTTGTAGATTACCAGGTTTCTACTTTGGTCCTGGCAGGTGATGGAGGGTCCGCTAAACAGGCACCTACTATCCAACCGTATGATGATCTGTTTGATACTTTCGTTTTAGATAAACCTAGTGATGCTTGATGTTTTCAGCGTGTGGTATTTGGGCCCATTTTGACTATGGTGCTTCGTACCCCAAACTATCTTGTGAAGCTGTCTTAACAACTTTTCTCTTTTGATGACTTGTATGTGGCCGCCTGTAGCTGCATGCTGATCTTGTATGTACTTTAGTAGATTCACACCCTTAGTGTTAGTACTTTAACTTTGTTATTTTGTGTACGCGGCCGCCTATGGCTGTACTACTATATAAACTTTGTTAAATGAAGTTGCTACATTTTGTAGTAGTCTTTGTTAAGTGAAATTGCTATCTTTTTTATAGTCTTTATTAGGTATTGTTTGGCCGCTTGGCTATTGTACTGGGCTTGCAATCCGCTTACGTTTGTTGAGCTGATTTTTAGGTTACTCATCCTTATTTGTTTCTTGAACAAATAGAGTTAATTATAGGGTCGCACTCGTTCCCGTGACATGTGTGTTTATGTGTATATGTGCGCGTCTTACCGTATGCATGAAATATGACAAGTTTTCTTGGAAAATTTGTGAAGGTAGCTAGGCTTCACAAAACATTTAATAATTTTAAAATAAGTCATACAATAATGACTAAATGAAACTTACCGTCACCTCTATGTTTTTACATTGCAGGTACTTACATGATAGTAATTTCAAGATAACATTTTTTTCCAAGGCTGAACGTCCACGTGCGCGGGATACATTCTGCTTCTGTTCATAGAGCTTGTATGCTCCCTCCCGGAAGTTCTTCTATCACTCGAATGTGGTCCTTCCCACTTTGGACCCCAGCTTGTTCCGCTTCTTTGGCATGACTTCTTCGTTGCTTAACGTACACAAAATCTCCTAACGAAAGCCTTGGGTTGCGGACTTTTTACATTGTAGTACTTTTCCCTTTGGCTTTGTTTCGTCGTCTGGCCTCCCAGACCCTGCCCTTTGTTTCTCTTCTTCTCCAAAGGATGCGACTCCAAGTTCAGGAGCAGTTCTTCATCATTTTCAGCATGCTTCACTTCCGCACACCTTATTGAGGGCATCCCTATCTCGACTGGTATTACGGCTTCAGTACCATATGTGAGAGAGAATGGGGTGTCTCCGTTGCTTGTTTTAATTATTGTGTAGTGCGCCCATAACACGTGTGGCACTTCCTCAACCCAGTTTCTGTTGTCTTTACCCAATCTAGCTTTTATTCCTTCTCCTAGGCTGCGGTTTGCTCTTTCTACTTGGCCGTTAGTTTCTGAGTGCTTAACGGATGCAAACCTTTGCTTGATATTCAGCTTCTCGAACCAGTCCTTGAATGGATTGTCTCTGAACTGCTTTCCGTTGCCGGATATGATTTTTCCTGGAAGTCCGAATCTGCACATAATATTGTCCCATATAAATTTCTTGACTTGGTTTCCCGTTATTGTTGCCATTGGCTTTGCTTCGATCCACTTTGTAAAGTAGTCAATGGCTACGATTAAGAATTTCACCTTCCCTTGCCCTTTTGGGAATGGGCCTGAGATGTCGATTCCTCACTTGTAGAATGACCACGCAGAAGTTATTAGCGTGAGCTTTTGCTGCGGATTACTAGGGACTGGTCGGTGGGTTTGCCAGTCGTCACATTTCCTGATGATGTTCCGTGCATCTTTGTGCATTATCAGCCAGTAGTATCCGAACCTGATTTCTTTTGCCATCACGGATCTTGGGCGAGAGTGCATGCTGCACGATCCTTCATGTATTTCTTTTACCACATATTCCGCTTGCGTTGGACCGACAAACTATAAACATGGTTCCAGGAATGACTTTCTGTATAAGATGTTGTTAACTATGGTGTATCGTCTTGCCTTGATTTTGATCGCGCGTGCCTTTTTTGTTTCCTGCAGCAGGGTACCTTCCGTAAGGTATTCGACCAGTGGTGTCATCCATCAGTACCCTTCTTCTTCTACTATTGCTAAGATTTCCCTCTCTTCTATTGATTTTATTTTTAGCGTTTCTACCAAGACTTGTTTGGTGAGGTGGGCGAAGCTTATGGATGCAATTTTGCTCAACGCGTCCGCTTTTTTGTTTTCACTTCGCGACACCTGCTCAATTGAAAATATCTTGAAGCGGTCGATCAGTGCTTTGGCCTTTTGGAGGTACTGGGTCATGCTTTGTTCTTTAGCTTCATATAAACCATTGATTTGGTTCGCTACGAGGCGAGAGTCTACTTTGGCTATTAGGTTTTTCACGCTTATTTGTTCTGATATTCGTAAGCCAGCTACTAAAGCTTTATATTCCGCTTCATTGTTCGATGCGTCGAATTCGAACCTCAGTGCATAAGTAAACTCCTCACCTTCTAGGCTTGTAAGGATGAGTCCAGCTCCTGACCCCTCTAAGCATGATGACCCGTCCATGAATAGGGTCCATGGTTCGAGGATTACCTGTTCGATTTGTACTTCTATTGATGGTCCTTCCTCATCTGGTCTTTCGGTGATGAAATCAACTAAAATTTGGCCGCGGATTGATGTCCTTGGCCTATAGGTGATGTCGAACGCTTCCAGCTCGAATCTCTATTTTAGCATTCTCCCCGTGCTTTCAGGTCGTGACAGGATCTGCTTAATGGGTTGGTCCGTGATTACCACCACTGGGTGTGCTTGGAAGTATCTACTCAGCCTCCTCGTGGCGTGCACCAATGCTAAAACCAGTTTTTCCATTGAGTTGTAGTTGATTTATGGGTTTTGTAAGGCACGACTGACGAAATAAACTGGTACTTGTCGTGAGTCCCTTTCCATCAGGAGGATCGCGCTTACTGCTTCCCTGGCTGCGCAGAGATACATTATTAGCTCCTCTTTGGGTTTTGGTGCGGTTATCATTGGCAGCTCCGCTATGCATTTTTTCATGTTTTGGAATGCCCTTTCCGCTTTTGGTGTCCACTGGAAGTCACTCTTTTTTACACACCTGATAACGCCTAAATTATACATGTTTTCTATGGCGTTATTTGTATATATTTTATCATTTCTTGTGAACTTTTGATACTTAATAGCTTAAATTGCTTGCAGGTTCACTTGAAGACATCCCGAGGTTAGATACATCAAAATCAAATACTTACACGGTAATGAACTCATCATTCAAGAAAAGATCAACAATCAAGCTCAAAGTACCAAATGTGCGCCGCACTTACCATTTGTGCGCCGCACTTTCCTTCAAGTCAAAGACAGTTAAATTCGTATTAACTCAACAAGTACGCCGCACAATTTCCTTTGTGCGTCGCACTTTCCATCTGATATGAAGAAATAATGAAGACTTAAATGCTATTGCATTAACACCCCAAGTACACCGCGCATATTCTCTTGAGGTCAATATCATTACCAATACTTATAAATTATTTTCAACTATCCGAGTGGTCATTTTTATTATCATTGGTACAACAAAAGTTACTTTCAAAATTGTTAAAGTCTATTTTCTTTCTGATTATTTATCTATCTTCCGACACACTCATACACTTCAGACCACCATTCAGGCATTCTTATATCCACATCCAACCTCTCTTCAACCACCATATCTCTCACGAGTACACACCAGCAACACAAAAAAACCGCCAAAAACAGAGAGACACTTCTCAAAATTGTTACACAAGTCTAGGGCAACTCTCCTTCATATCCTCTAACACATTTCAAAAACACTACTCCAAAAATACTCTTCGTGGATACGACCTGGTCTTACCTAAAAAGATTTACTACATCTGGGGATATACTTCTTTTACCCTGGAGTTTCCCTATAATAAAATTGGTAATTTTCCCAGTCTTTATAAATGTAAAGCTTTTGGAAACACATCAACAGGTTTATCTGGCGTCGTTGCCCAGGATTAATTTTAAACTGAGTTCTGTATGCTCATAAACCTCCTGACACAAGCGCAAAATTATTATCTAACCATCCCCCTCTTCAACTTCATAACAAATCGCCATACACACATAGCCATAACCCAGACATATGCGAACAGTTTTCTGGCAAATGACCAACCAATTCGCCCCTTTCGCATGCATACACACAGTGCTATTCAATTCAGAACAACTTTCGTTGAAATAATGCGTTACCTGACACCTGAACGTACTTACTGAATCGAAGAGCTTCGTCGACAAGACAGATGGTCTCCATAAAAGATCAAAACATAAATAATCCACTACAACACAACACCCGATAATTGCTCTCACACCCACCAATTCTAATACACTTACTTTCATCACTTTTCTCGAGTTAACCTGAAAACTCTTTATCACCATGGATCGATGAAACCCATGTGGAGACTGCTGAATCACACGTAGTATGTCTCCGCTCTGACACCTGGCGTTGTCTCGCAATCACATTCTTCAGAAACAACAACATGAGAGATTTCTATTAACGTATAACCAAAGTTGACTATTGTCAAAGGAAACACCAATTCCGATCGAGCGTGTACAGATAAACACTCCCGAGAACTGATCGCTAAACACATTCAATGACCTCCCTCGAAATCATAGCAAATAAGACTTACAATCTCAAAGATACCCAAAAATACAAGCTCGGTCCAGCCTCTATGATGTCTCTTCTTCCCCTATACCTCACTGTAAAAAGAAGCAAACAACATGGCAAACGAACTCAATGACAGCACTTACTCCACTGAAACTATCAGGACAAGAAACTATCGCGAACTGAGCTTTTATTGTCCGAAACAAAATTCTTCCCCCAGCTCTATTTCGACAGACTACCTTAGAGAAGAAATCCGTGCCTTTTCTTCAACATGAAAACGAATCTCTCCAACCGATGCTTGATGTCTGTCATATGAAAGAAATGCTGCGGAACACCAGGTCTTAACCCTTTTCCAAAGGTAACATATTATTAAAGATCTTTCTATCATTAGTCCTCAGCAAAATACACACAAAGAGTTTGAATGCCGCAGCCGGTGGTAATTTTCCTCTTATTCAAAACACCAAATCAAGCTTACAGCTTTTCGAAGATAAAGTCTTATTCAAGCTCGATTGGGCTAAAAATCAAAAAACCAAAACATCTCTTAAGAAAACTGTTGCTTTCGCCGATACTGAAAAAATTATGGCCCGAATGGATGCCATGACCATAAAGATGGATGCTCAGTACAAAGAACTCCAATCTCGTGCTAAAAAAATAAAACCTGGTCTTGACGATGATGACATACCCATGTCTCGTGAATAAGAGGCAAAATTCATGCAAACTTTCCGTAAGACTCATTTTTACAATGATTACCGCGACCGAGACTCTAATCGCGATAATTGGCGTTCAAGCGGACGGAATGATTACTACCGAGATGATGACGCCCAAATTATACATGTTTTCTATAGCGTTATTTATATATATTTGATCATATTTCTTTCCTTTCTTTTTTTCCCACCCTCCTCTGCTCGAACATTTATCGAATTACTTACAATTAAGCTTAACTTGCTTTATCGGTTCACTTGAAGACTCTAAAGACCAAGCTCAAGTATCTTATACATTGGGAGGCGAATACAACAAAAAGAAAGATTTCTAAAGGCCAAATCAAGAAGTCCGCCCAGTTTGTTACAGTTGTGCGCCGCACTTTTCCCTCTGAAGTTCAAACACTCAGCACGACACGCCTTACAATATTGCGTGCCGCCGTCACATGTTCTCCAAAGATTAAAGAATTAAAGTCTATTAAATGCACCTGCATTAACTCCTCAAAACCGTCGCACTTATTTGTAAGTGCACTGCACTTCCAGTAAAAGTCATTAAATGCTATCGCATTAGCTCACTAAGTACGCCGCACTTATCTGTAAGTGCGCCACACTTTTCACCAAAATCTTGCCTATAAATTGAGACGAAATTTCTCAAACAAATCATTCCTCTCACAACCATTTCTCACTACCTATCTCATTCTACACACACATACCTTTCCCTTTCACCAAAACACCAAGAAATGACGTTTCCCTAAAAAAAGATCCTAACCATCAATAACAAGATTTTTCTTTCTTACTATGGTTATTGAAAAATGGAATTTTATGAGTAATGAGTACTTTTGTTATGAACTCCTTAGCCATGAGAGGCTAAATCTCTCATGACTACTTGGTGAAGTTACGATAATGAATAAGTGTTGGGTATGATCTTGATCGCTTTAATCCTAAGCTTATGTTGCAACCCTGTTATATCCCATCTTATCTATTTTTGCTTATCAACTTAGATTATATAATCATATCGGTATAGGTCAAAAGACCCGTTATGATCTATGTGGTTTTAAAGATTTGTCTATGGTCTTTAACGTCTGTGCCGAGAAATCTACTTTCGTAAATTGATAAACAATATAAGCTTTGATATAATAGTAACTGGATTATTGAGTGGCTCACATTGTGGTCTAGTTAACTAAAATAAAAGTCTTAAGTTAACAAGAGATGATTTTTTTGAAGACGTTTCCTGACGAAGAAATCCGTCCTTTAAAATTTAATACCCCATCTTCGAGGTCAAATCATTTCCAACACTTATAAGTTATTTTTCAACTATCCGAGTAGTCATACCTTTTATCATTGGTAAAGCAAAAATTATTTTCAAAATTGTTAAAGTCTATTTTTTTCTGATTATTTGAACACTACTCTAATCCCTGTGGACGACCTGGTCTTACCTAAAAAGATTATACTGCATACGTGGGTTATACTTTTACCCGTGTGTTTCCATATAATTATCCGGTATTTTTAGTCTTATAAATTTAAAGTTTTTGAAACACATCACGATACAACTACTGATCTAACACCGATGACAAACCGTACGATCTTCAAAAACAATTCAATGATTTCATGAACTCCCAACAATCAACCAACGCCTTTGTCAAAGAAACATTCATGGACCTCAAAACTTAACTCGAAACAGTAGCCAAAAATCATCAAGCTTCAATCCAGAATCTCGAAACTAAGTTCGACAGCCTCGCTGACAAACAATCTGGTCAACCTTTTGGATCTCTTCCAAGTAGCACTCAACCAAACCCAAAAGGACACAACTTCAAAGCCCATCAACCACCGCAATCTCGTAATGAGCATGTGAATGCCGTATTCACAAGAAGTGGTAAATCCTATAACCTACCAGTTAACCCAAATGATTAACAAGACAATTCTGAAACTCCTATCAATTTCAATAGTGATGATGAAGACGAAGAACTTACACCACAACCAAAAACTCAACCCACCAAACCAATCAAAGAAACTCCGTTACCCAAACCATACAAACCAAAAATCTTGTATCGTCAACGTCTAAGGAAAGAGAAAATGGAAGCCCAATACAGAAAATTTCTCGACATGATCCGCGTCGTTCGAATCAATATACATCTTGTTGACATCTTAGCCGGAATGCCTAATTATGGCAAGTTTCTCAAGGATCTAATAAGCAACAAACATAAAATCGAACAAATTTCTGCCGCTTTCTTAAGCGATGAAAGTTCAGCAATGATCCAGAATAAAGTTTCACCAAAACTTGGAGACCTAGGAAGTTTCCTTATTCCATCTAATTTCAACAAAACTTTCTCTTGTAATGCTTTAGCTGATCTAGGTGCTAGCATTAACCTTATGCCGTATTCGTTATTTGCGAAACTATCTCTCGAAACTCTTAAACCTACCAAAATGAGCGTAAGATTAGCCGACAGATCGTTCCAATACCCTGTTGGAATAGCTAAAAATTTCTCGTTGAAGTTGGTAAATTTACTTTTCTTGCTGATTTCGTTATTCTTGAAATGAAAGAAGATAGTAAAGTTCCCCTCATCTTGGGACGACCCTTTCTTCACACTAATGATGCAGTTATTCGAGTTAAACAGAAACAACTCAATCTTGGAGTTGGGACTGAACGAATGATATTTAATATCGACTCTGCAATGAAACACTCTTACTCAAACGATGATACCTGTTTTAGTATCGATGTTATCGATGAATTTTTAGAAGAAGATTTTGACGCTCTTTTAGACGAAGGAAGAAAAATCCTCCATTCTATCAAAGGAACCCTTCTCGAAGAAGATTTTTTTTTTGAATTTAATGAATTCATAGCAATGGCCGAAGATGAAAATTCTGAATATAAATCCGATACCGAAGAACCACCATTCGAGAAAATCATCATCAATACAGATTATAAAATCAAGACATCCCTTGAAGAACCTCCTACGGATCTTGAACTCAAACCCCTTCCTGATAATCTGGAATATGTATTCCTAGAAGAACCCTCTTTTCTTCCTGTTATCATATCATCTCAGCTTTCCAAAAAAAAAGAAAGGCAAACTTGTATCCGTCCTTAAAAAACACAAGGAAGCTTTTGCCTGGAAAACAACTGACATTCTTGGTATTTGTCTATCATTCTGCAAGCACAATATACAACTTCTAGATGACAAGAAACCTGTTGTCCAAAAACAAAGAAGGTTGAACCCAAATATGCAAGAAGTGTTAAGAAAGAAATTGTGAAACTCTTGGATACCGGTATTATTTATCCAATTGCCGATAGTCCTTGGGTTAGTCCTATTCACTATGTACCAAAGAAAGGTGGTATTACAGTCGTCACCAACGAAAATGATGAACTTGTTCCAACAAGAAACGTTACGGGTTGGTGAGTATGCATCGATTATCGTAAACTCAATGAAGCAACAGCAAAAGATCATTTCCTTTGCCATTTATGGATCAAATGTTAGAAAGACTCGCAGGGAATAAGTATATCTGTTTCCTCGATGGGTTTTCTGGATATTTTCAAATTCCTATCAATCCTAATGATCAAGAAAAAACAACGTTCACATGTCCTTTCGGAACATACGCTTATAGGCGAATGCCTTTCGGACTATGTAATGCTCCTGCCACATTCCAAAGGTGCATGTTAGCGATCTTTCACGACATGATTGAAGAATCCGTCGAAGTATTCATGGACGATTTCTCCGTCTTTGGAAACTCTTTCGACAAATGCCTAAACAATCTTGATAAAATGCTCCATCGTTGTGAAGATGCTCATCTTGTCCTTAATTGGGAAAAATGTTACTTCATGGTCAAAGAAGGAAATGTGCTTGGACACAAGGTGTCCAGTGCGTGACTTGAAGTCGACAAAGCAAAGATCAACGTAATCTTAAAACTTCCGACCCCTACTAACATCAAAGGTGTTAGAAGCTTTCTTGGACATGCCGGTTTTTACCGTAGATTCATAAAATATTTCTCGAAAATTGCTCGACCGCTAACTAAGCTGCTTGAAAAAGATACTCCATTTGAATTCGTTGACGAATGTCAAGAAGCATTCAAATTATTGAAGGAGAAACTCACATGTGCTCCTGTGATCGTAAGCCTAAACTGGAATCTTCTGTTTGATCTTATGTGTGATGTAAATGATTTCGCAGTTGGAGCTATCTTAGGTCAAAAAGATGGTAAAAACTTTCACCCAATCTATTTCGCAAGTAAAACTCTTAATCCAGCTCAACAAAAATACATCGTAACCAAAAAAGAGCTTATGACTGTAGTTTTTGCATTCGATAAATTCAGATCCTATCTTATTCTATCAAAAACTAATGTTCACACCGATCATTCAGCTCTTAAGCATTTATTCAAAAAAAAGATGCAAACCTTATTCGATGGATTCTACTTCTGCAAGAATTCGACATAGAATTTAAAGACAGAAAAGGTACAGAAAATGTCGCTACTGACCACTTGTCCCGAATTGAAAATGACGAAATAAGCGATGATAGTGAAGTCGATGATAACTTTCCAAGAGAAACTCTTATGGAAATTAACACCAAAGATGAACCATGGTTCGCAGATTTTGCAAACTACTTGGTAGCTGATATTATACCCAAAGGGATGACGTATCAACAAAAGAACAAATTCTTCTCTGACCTCAAACACTACTTCTGGGAGGAACCCTACCTCTTTAAAATATGTTCTGATAGAATAATCAGACGTTGTGTATCCGGACCAGAAACCCAAACAATTTTAGATCAATGTCACCACGGACCAACCGATGGACATTATGGACCAAACGTAACCGCTAAAAAGGTCCTAGATTCTGGTTTTTACTATCCAACAATCATAAAAGAAGCTCATACTGTAGTTTAACTTTGCGAAGCATGCCAAAAGACGGGAACTATATCAAAACGGGATGAGATGCCCTTAAACAACATTCAAGTATGTGAAATTTTCGATGTATGGGGTATAGATTTTATGGGACCATTACCAAAATCACATAAGTTTGAATACATTCTTGTCGCTATTGATTACGTATCTAAATGGGCCGAAGCTCAAGCTTTACCAACCAATGATGCCAGAGTGGTTATCACCTTTCTTAAGAAACTATTCTGCCGTTTCGGAATGCCCAAGCTCTAATCAGCGACCGAGGTACTCACTTCTGCAACAAAATAATGGAAAAAACAATGAAAAGATATGAAGTTAACCACCGTTTCTCTACATCATATCACCCTCAAACTAGTGGTCAAGTTGAAAACACGAACAGAGCTCTTAAAAGAATTCTTAAAAAAACTGTTAAAGACAATCCTGCTATTTGGTCAAGACAACTTGATGACGCTCTGTGGGATTTTCGCACTGCTTACAAAACACCTATCGGTACTACACCTTACAAACTCGTATATGGGAAGAACTGCCACTTATCATTTAAAATTGAACACCGTGCATACTTGGCTCTGAAGAATTGCAACCCAGATCTCATCGCCGCTGGTGAGAAAAGAATGTTTCAATTACACGAGTTAGATGAACTTAGACACTAAGCCTATGAAAACTCTCGTCTATACAAGGCAAGAACCAAAGTCTGGCACGACAAAAAGTTAAGAATGAGGAAAGAATTGAGACAAGGAAACAAGGTTCTGCTATTTCACTCAAAATACAAATTTAAACAACCGAAACTCAGATCTCGTTGGCTAGGACCTTATGTAGTGAAGCATCAATATACATCCGGATATGTTGAACTATATGGTAAAGATGGAAAGACGTTCATAGTCAATGGCCATCAACTAAAACTATACCATGAAGAAGAAGATTATAATGATCCAAGGGAAGAAGTCACTCCCTTGTTTCCCAAAGAATAACTCCCGAAGTACGAGTCTAGCTAACGACTCTCTTAAAAATTAAGCGATTCTCGGGAGGCAACCCGTGCTTCACTTAAGTGTGGAGGAGTCTCTCCTCCATTCTTCTACTAATATCCTTTACTTATTTTCTAAAAAAAGCAACAAAAATATTTTCTTTTTGTGTGCTTTTGTATTTACTTTTATGCAGGTACTTTAGCTTAAAGAATTGGAAAATTATGAAGTCTGCTCAAGGATAGCTCTCTCGCAGCTATATATCTTTATGCCCTGGGAAGTACCGTTTTCTCCTAATTTTCCCTATTCTATCTCTATTATCGGTTATCGCATTAAGGGCAATGTTCAACTTAAGTGTAGAGGAGAGCCAAATAGGAATAATTAATCATATCCCTCTATGTTTTCCCTGTCAAATTGTCAAATTTTTACCAACTAATACTTTCAAAAATCTCAAAATTAATATATATGCTTTCAAAATAAAAAAAATGCTCTTAGTAAGGCAAATCCAACTGGATTGACATTATAGCTAGCACAACCTAATCCACTAAATTGTGAGAATTATAAGCCTCTAGAATATTCGGGTACCCACTTTTTGTGCCCAAGATAATTGATGCCTTTAGCTTGTTCGAGTTAAGGAGTGAACAATCATATGTATCTATTCCATCGTTATGGATGTGTATATGTGGTTTTGTCACCTTTTCTGGAGCAATGGTATTGGTTGATCATTATATTTGAGTGAGCCGGTAATTTAGAAGCTCTAGAACTTGTGCTTGATTATCATTTACTAGACCAAAGCCTAATCGCATGTAATGAATTCCTCAAGTTCCTGTTCTTGCAAGCACTCCCTTTAGTGCTAAATTGCTAAAAGTCCTAAGTAGAATGAAGAAATTTTGTGCCAAGCCTTAGTTATGATTATCGTGGTATCAAAAATAATAATAATAAATATATATGTATGTAGTTCAAAGAAATAAAGGCTTAAGTCCCAGCACATGAAGATTAGTATATGTTTCAGCTTCAGTATCAAGTTCCGCCCTTCGGTCAGGTTTATGTGTTAAGTACAAGCCTATGGTAGCTGTCTAGATTATGCCTATGCAAATTGAGTGTTCTTCACAAAAATATAAACCCTGTCTGAGGGTTCTGAGTGAATTAAAAATCAAACACTATCCCTATGTGAGGTGTTATGTTATATGTCTATGCTTGAAAAGTTACCTAATATGCAAACTCTTATAAAATCCAAATTTTCTCCACGTCACGATAAATAAATTTATTTTCTCGCTTCGATTGCTTAAGGGCAAGCAATAAGCTAAGTGTGGAGGGATTTGATAACGCCCAAATTATACATGTTTTCTATGGTGTTATTTGTATATATTTTATCATTTCTCGTGAACTTTCGATACTTAATAGCTTAAATTGCTTGCAGGTTAACTTGAAGACATCCCGAGGTTAGATACATCAAAATCAAATACTTACACGGTAAAGAACTCATCATTCAAGAAAAGATCAACAATCAAGCTCAAAGTGCCAAATGTGCGCCGCACTTACCATTTGTGCACCGCACTTTCCTTCAAGTCAAAGATAGTTAAATTCGCATTAACTCAACAAGTACGCCACACAATTTCCTTTGTGCGCCGCGCTTTCCATCTGATATGAAGAATTAATGAAGACTTAAATGCTATTGCATTAACACCCTAAGTACGCCGCACATATTCTCTTGTGTGCCACACTTATTCTATAGCATTTAATTTCCCTGCATTTAATTACCAAGTACGCCACACAAACTTTTGTGTGCGCCGCACTTTCACCCGAATTTTAGCCTATAAATAGAGCCTCAAAATCTCTCATTTTCATATCATCAAAAACAAAAACCATCTCTCCCACTCTTCAATCATCCCACACAAGCCCTTTTTTCTCCAAGCATAAACACCATATCTTTTGGAGATTCAAGATCAAAGAACCAAGAACGAGGAAGAATATTATACTAGTATAATCGAAATAATGAAGTTTGTTATTAAAGCAAGTTATGTTATGAACACCTTATCTATGAGAGGCTAAATCTCTCATGACTACTCGTTGATGTTATGATAATGAATAAGTGTTTGGTATGATCGTGATCTCCTTAATCTCAAGCTTATGTTGCAACTCTATTATATATTATCTTTTCAGTCTTGCTTATCAACTTAGTTTATATAATCATATCGGTAAAGGTCGAAAGACCCGTTGTGATCTATGTGGTTTTAAAAATTTGTCTACGGTCTTTATTGTTCGTGACGAGAAATCCACTTTCATAAATTGATAAACAAAATAAGCTTTGATATATTAGTAACTCAATTATTTGGGTGACACATTTAGTTTAGTTAACTAAATATAAGTCTTGAGTTAAACAAGTTAGTTTGTGAAAACGTTTTCTGACGAGAAATCCTTTTTATAAATTAAGGTTCCATTTTTAAGGTCAATATCATTACCAATACTTATAAATTATTTTCAACTATCCGAGTAGTCATCTTTATTATCACTGGTACAACAAAAGTTACTTTCAAAATTGTTAAAGTCTATTTTCTTTCTGATTATTTGAACACTACTCAAATCCATGTGGAACGACCTGGTCTTACCTAAAAAGAATATACTACATACGTGGGTTATACTTTTACCTGTGTATTTCCTTATAATAAAATTGGTATTTTTAGTCATTATAAATTTAACGCTTTTGAAACACATAACACCTTCTAAAGGTTTTGAAGAAAGGGAGTGACTTTTTTGGGGATTTGGATAGGAACCTGTTTAAACGCGCCAGCTTTCCGTTTAGGCTTTGAGCATCTTTCAATGTTTGGGGTGATTGTAGCTTCATCACCACTTCCGCCTTTTGTGGACAGGCTTTGATTCCTTGCATGCTGACTACATGGCCCAGGAACGCTCCTTCTTCCGCACCGAACGCGCATTTTTTAGGATTGAGCTTCATGTTTATCCTTCTCAGGTTGTGGAATGTTTCTTCGACATCTCTAAGTATTTCATGTTCTGTGTGGCTCTTTATTACCAGGTCGTCTACGTATACTTCCAGGTTCCTGCCAATTTGTTTTTCGAATGCCTTATCTACGAGTTTCTAGTATGTTGCTCTAACGTTCTTGAGGCCGAACGACATCTTTGTATAACAGAAAACTCCTTGGTTAGTGTGGAAAGCCGCTTTTTCTTCATCCTCTTTTGCCATCTGTATTTGGTGGTATCCCTTGTAAGTGTCTAAAAATCACTTGAAAGGGTACCCCACAGAGAGATTCAACTTTCCAAGCGATTTCTGGAAGGGGGAACAGTCTTTTGGGCATGACTTATTTAAATCTGTGAAGTCTACGCACATCCTCCAGCTGCCATCGTGCTTCTTTACCATGACTGGGTTTGAGAGCCAGTCGTAGTAATGTACTTCACTCATGATTTCAGCTTCCACCAGCTTGGCGACTTCCTCTTGGATCGCTTTGTTCCTATCCAGTGCCTGCCCCTTCTTTTTTGCTTATGGGTTGGCATCCCTCGCGGTTGTTCAAACGGTGTTCCGCTATGGATCATGGAACGCCGGTTTCCAAGCAAATATATCTAAGTTTTCTTTTAGCAAATTGCAAAGTTTCATTCTTCCTTTTTCGGATAGGCTTCCGCCTATCGTAACGGATTATTCCGGATACTCTGGGTGGATTACTACTTTGATTCCTTTCGCGGCCGTTGGTTCTCTGGGCAGCGAGGCATCTTGTGCTTCTGTTACCATCTTGCACTCCGTTGGCATTATGGCACTGCTACGGATCGTCGCTATTCCTCATTCCACTGGGAATTTTAGCATTCTGTGAGCGGTAGATGGGACCGCTTGGATTTTCCTAAGACCCAGGCGGCCGATGATATCGTTGTATGGCGATGGAGACCTAACAACGATGAAGTTCATCAGGGTGCTCGTTGAGTGTTCTTCATCTCCCAAAGTCACCATTAGCGATACTTGCCCTAGTGGCCAGGATATTTCACCGCTGAACCCTAGGAGGGGGGTTGTTGCCGGAATCATTTGGTTTTTTATTTTTAGATGAAGCCTATTAAATCAATACTCATACAACACTTCTGAGGCTGATCCTCCATCTACATACATGCAATGGATGAGGTGGCCTTATACTTCCGCTTCAATCACAACTGGTGTTTCTTGTCCGTTGTTGTCTCCTAGGGTTGAGAAAGAAATTTCTTGGTCTGTGAAGAAGCTCTGGGTGGTCTTTTGCCTTGTTATTCATTGCCAGGTCTGGACCATGAAAATTGCCATAGCTTTTTCTTTGTTGGGAGCTTCCCCTTTCTTTGCAGCTTTTGCTTGCTCTCCTTATTTTCCTCTTTGTTTTATTTCTTCTATTTGCCTCCTCAGATGGATGCACTCGTTTGTGCTATGATCCTTATCCCCATGAAACTCATAGAACATTTTCTTGTTTTGATTTTCTGCGGGCCCGGTCATGGGTAGCGGTGCCTTGAACTTCACGGTGTCCATTGCTAGGATCTCTTTTGGTGTCTTTGTAAGAGGTGTGAAGCGATCTTGTCGCCTGCTCGACTTGTGTTGGCTTTTGAAGTCGAGCCTCTTGTCGAAGTTTTGTCTGTGACCGATCTCATGATGCTTCCACGCTGGCGGTGCTTTTTTCTTTGATTGATTATCGGCGGCTACTTCTCCTCTTAGAAAAGTTGTGGTTACGCTCATCATTTCATCTACAGACTTTGGTATATTGTCGTTCAGATTTTTGATTAGATCCGGGTTGGTGATACTGTGCATGAATCCCGATATTCTCATGCATTCTTGTGCTCCGCTGACATGCATACTTTCCACCTTGAATCTTTCCATGAAAGCTTCCGTCGACTCTCCCTCCCTCTGCTTGATATGGTGGATTTCTACGGGGTCTTTTATGTATTTATTTTGTTGCGAGTAGTTCCCTAGGAACGCTTTCCGTAGCATTTCATAGTTGTCAATATATTCTGGCAGGAGTTTATCGAACCAAACCCTGGCGAAGCCGATGAGTGTGGAGTTAAACATGTGGCACCAGGTGGGCATGGCCTACTGCTCTATCTTTGCCGCTGCTTGGAAGATCTTTAGGTGATCGTCCGGATCTCTAGTGCCACCATACGTTTTTACATTGACCGACATGCAGGTCCTCTTTGGGACCTCAAAATTTCAGATCCTCGCCGTAAATGGGTCGGTTTCTTCGTGTAAGTCCTGCTCTAGATAGATCTTCAAGCCTGTTGAGGTTGTAAAGTACTTATGTAATCACAAGCAACTATAAGAGAGACTCTAAGAAATTAAACTATTGTTTACGCGGAATATAAACAACAGAGTTAAAGAAGAATTACTCAAACAGTTATCCTCTACGGATCTTTTCTATTAATAATAAAAGTGTTTTTCCGATCCCCCTTTCATCTATCACCTAGGGTTTCTTAAATACCCATGAGACCCTAACCACCTCTTCCCTAAGACTCGCTAAAGTGATAAGTATTATCACTTCCTAGGATATCTCATGCATATCCTTATCACTAACTAATTATACTATCAACTCGGAGTAAGCATAATACTACCAGGACTAATATTGTTCTTCCAGCAGGAATAACTTTTTTTCTGCCCTCACTAACTATAACATTATCCTTACCAGTAGAAACTACATACCTACCAGCAGGAACTTTTACTCTACCAGTAGGAACTACATACCTACCAGCAGGAACTTTTACTCTATTACAATATTCCTAACAATCCTCCCCTAAACTTGAATTTGACCCTGTTAACTTCAAGTTTCTAGATAGATCTTCACTTGTGAGCTTGAGGATTGAGACTTGACTATGAGCAGCAGCTAAAGCAACATCCAAAAGAAGTAGGAACACAAACCAATGGATGCTGACGGTGAAACCTTGAACCAGCAGCAACAATGTTGAATCTTCAAAATTCCATGAACTAGAACCATCGCAGCAACATGATATCCATCAAGTCAGGGTTACATACTATTCTCATCACATCCCATGGTGTGTTAACTCCTGGGAGAGGTGAATCAAAGAAAAGAAATGGATTTGATGAAGCCTTTACCAAGTAGCCATTAACTCTTGGGCTAGCTAACTCTTTGGTGGAATCATGACATCACCCTGGTGAATTAAAAACCAGTCCAATTCTTAGAACATGAATCATTGGTGAATTGGAATACCCTAATGATTTTTGGCAAATCATCACAACCATCAACGGATTTGATATAGTCTTTACCAAGAGCCGTACCCTCTTGGACTAGCCACTCTTTGTTGTAACAACCTGGTGAGTGAAAACCATATAGTTTTTAGCAAACTATTACAGCTATCAACGGATTTGTCAAGTCTTTACCATGAGCCGTTTGCTATGGACTAGCCACTTTTCATTCCAAGAATATGGCAAGTGAAAACCATCCAGTTTTGGGTAACCTGGCAACCATCAACGGATTTGGAAATCACACCAGAGCCGTACCCTCATGGTGAATCAACTCTTTCTTGTCTGTGAGACATGGTGAGTTGAACACCATTTGTTGTGCGGTGGTTAACCAACACCCAATCCCTTAAAATGGCTCTGTGTGAACAACATGCACTGCAATGAAACCAAGCAGCATGCCAAAAACTGTTTCCATAAACAAAACTTGATGCTCGCAAAAAAAGAAATATGGCATACTATGCAAAAGGTAATAAGTATGGAGATTCTACAGACAAACTTTATAAATCCAAAATATATTTTAAATGGCAAAAAGAATTATGAGATAGAGAACAAACTTAACAGTACCAGGCATGAACCTTAGGACGCTGGGAATCAGAAATTTGTTTCTTGAGAAAGGCAATCAACTGAACCGCAGTGGTAAGTTCATTGCCCACTGATCCGTGACAAATTTCCAGCTGATGATCGAGCATCCTTTCGATAAGGTTGACAGAGAGAGGATACTTCTTGTCCACAAACATATGCAAAACTAGGCCACTAACTGTCTCCAACACATGAACACCAGAAAACGAATATAGCTTCCAGCTTTGAATATTCCAGGTGTGTTGGTTCTTCCAAACATCACTACCATCATTCACTTCAGGTGAATCCATCAAAACCTTAAGATCTCCCCAAAGTACAAGACCAACTCCCTCAGCTTTCTTATCCTGATAAAATGTCATCACACGACCATAGATTGTCATCAAGTCTGCTCTAGTAACCAAGTGAAGGATTTCCCTAAGACTTGTGAAGTACTTGCGAGAGTTGTCGAGCCTGTAGAAGGCATTGATCGAGCCTAACCCCGTAGGCAATAACTCCCAGTCAACAACAGCATATAAGTTAACAGGTGTATCATCATCAGAAGCAGAATCCGCATCGGAGGCATACTTAATGCACACTTTGTGTTCAGCTTCAGGATCGCCTTCTTCAATTGGAATGGTAGATTGAGAAGTATGAACACCTTTTCTGCCTAATCGCTTCTTCTTGGTACCACCCTTCTTGAGTGAGGAGGCAGTGTGATGTGCTGTAGAAGCAAGGTTAGAAGGAGCGTCAACATCCTCTATTGTAGCTTTCTGAGAAGGAACCTTATCTTGAGCGGCTGGAATATCCTGAGAATGTGGAGGAGGGCAACTTCCTCTCGTGATACATTTCGAGAAGGAGTTGCACTTTCTTCTTCTTGTGGACCACCGTGAGAAGGAGCTTCAGCGGTTACTGCATCATCACCAGTCTTTAGTTTCTTTGAAGAGTCACTTGCCATTGGACTACCATCTCTTTTTAAACCCCTTGTGAATGCAACAGCTCTTTGGATCTTATCAAACTCGTCTTGAAGCTGTTCAGGAGAGAGTTTTCGAACTTGAGCCATAGTCCAACCAGTAAAGTATACAGCAGGACCTTGGTTCTTCACATAAGTAAGCATATATTGCCTGAGCTGAGATGGTGTCATAGGCCTTTCCCTCCGTACTTTAGCCCGTTGTTTAGCAAGTTCTTTTCGTCGAGTATTGACCAACTCAACCATCCTGGCTGCAAAATCATCATCAGTAAATTCAACTCGAAAATTATGGAAGATAAGTCTGGATTTGCTTGAAGACGAGCCAAAATTATGTCCCAAGCAGCATCGGAGTAGTTTGCAGCAGATGCAAGAACCTCTTGCTGTCTCTTTCTTTGGTCTTCAATCAGCTCAAAGTCTTGAGACATCTGCCTAGCAAAATAAGCATCCTTCATAAGAGATTCAGCTCTTCGCTTTTCGAAATCAGCGAGTTCTTGAGCTTGTAATCTCTGAGCAGCCTCCCAACCTAGTCTTTCTTCTTCCAATTGCTTGAAAGTTTTATCATGAGTTGGAGAATGTGCTTTAACAACAACACCTTTTCCCTTTCTGACATCTCTGAGAGGTGATGAAGGAGTTTCAGGTGTAGTACCACTATTAGCAGGAATTGTATCAGCAACAGGAACAGAACTACTGGTAGGAACAGTTGTACTACCAGGAGAAACGAGTGAAGGACCAATAGGAGCACCAACAGAATGAACATCAGTAGGAACCTCAGTAGTAGGGACATCACCAATAGGAGGAGGTGGACTATGAGACACATCAGCACCAGGAGAAACATCAACATGAGCATCTGAAGCAGCAGCAGCCTTAGCCAATTTGATTAAAGGATCCACATCCTGCTCTTCGGTATCAGACTCCCTCATAACCACCTTCCTGCTCCTTGTGTTGAGTTTCAACTCCAAAGCTTTAACCTTCTTAACCAATGTACCCACCACTTCCTTAAATAACAACTTGTGTGCCTGAAGCTTTGATTCCAAGGTACTAACTTTCTGCACAAGTTCAGACACTAGATAAGACAAAGCAGTTAGTGTGGCAAGGTCCTTAGCACCTCCTGAGGTTGGACCTTCAGGGGGAACTTGAGTGGACCTGGGAGGAGTGGTGTGGAAAGAACCTCCCAGTGTTTCATCTTCCACATTTATGGAAGTGAAAAGGTCAGGATCAGACTCATGTGCTCCTGAAAAAGAGGCAATGTTGGGGTCTGAAGTGTGACCCGGCTCAAACACT
>BQNB010072989.1:4636-29673 GCA_026074375.1 Tanacetum coccineum
ATAGACAATTTATTTTATGTTATTTTCATTTTCGATCTATGTTATAGTTTGAATTTAATTTGTATCGCCAGTTTGATTTAATGAAGTATGATTTTGGGTTGTTTGTTTGTTGATTCATCGAACGAGTTTAAGAAGAGCTTTTATTTTAGCACCGGTGTTGCTTATTAGCATATTTGAGTGTTGCTTCGGATTAATAGGTATATAGCTTGTCCGTATGTTGCTTATTAGTTTGATATGATTTAGATTTTGTTTTCTCATCGTGTTCTACTTATTAGCTTGGATTAAAAGGTAGATTAGAATCGATTTGTTTTATTTCGGTTAACAACTTATTCGTGATTTACTTATTGTCTCGTTCGGACTTTAGATGTAGTTTCAAATAGAAGGTATTGTTTGGTTAGCTTATTGGCTTATGTATTCTAAGTTTCAGTTGTTGTTTAAAACCATTCTCAACTTATTGGTTTGGATTTAGCTTGAACTTTGTTTTGAGTATAAAGCATTGTTTGGTTAAACTTAGTTTCATAATATTAAGGATCGTTTGGTAAGCTTAAATTTAGCTTAAAAATAGATTTCGAAAGTTTTAATAAGTAGTTAAATAGCCTTAGCTTATTATTTTGTGTCTTTTAACCTTCGCTTGTTTTATGTTAATGAAACCTTTAACACATGAGGCGTGGAGCTTAAGAATTCATAAGCTAGTTTTATTGCCAAATTTAGAGCTTAGTTAGATTTTACTAGCTTATTAGAGAATAAAGCTTAAAAACTTTATCATCTATTAAGTAAATAAAGTCTAAATAAGAAATAAACTTGGTATTATGTCTAGTTTATATAATCGGGTGGTTTCGTTCTTATCGGTTTCGTCATTCAGGTTCTACTTCTTTTCCCTTTTCCTTTATTAGTAGTTTTAGCTTATTTAGCTTAATATGTTCTATATTATTGTTATGCTTATTATTGTTCGATTAGTTGTCATATTTAGCGAGTAGATTTATATATGCTTGTTAAGTGAGTAGCGACTAGTGAATTAAGTGTGGATCAAAAAAGAGATTTGTTGATTAATAATCTTCGGGTTATTTAGATTTCTTATTTGATTATTTTGAAGGGCAAAATCCGGAGAAATAGTCAAACATCAAATCTAGTGATTAATACCTCTATAAGATATTGTTTTCAATAACAACCAACGTTGTGAGAAAATAATATTTTTACGGGTATTAAATCGTCAATAATGAATCGAGTAATTTGTACCCAAATAAATGATTGTTTTCAATAAAAACCAACGTTGTGAGAAAATAGTTTTTATAAACGGGTGCTAATTCCTTATTTACTCTTTCTGTCACACTTAATGATCTTTTCGTCTTGCTTGACAAGCATATCCGTTTTATATAGTTTAGATTTATTTGCTTAGTTTTATTATAGATTATTTTTATTTTTATTAGTATAAATACCAAAACCAAAACAAAAAAATAATCAAGCATCAAACGAAAAACATTAACGTGAATCTCAATTCAATTCTCGCCGTGGATACGACACTCAAAAGATTAGATTTTTACTTATTCTCAAATGATTATTTATTCTAACGGGAAATACTTAATATATTACTTCGACAAGCGTTTGACGTTTTATCAAAATGGCGTCGTTGCCGGGGAGGATTGTACGATTTTTACGTAGTGTTTTGAGTTAGTGCCTTGGAGATCCTTTCTTCAGAAAGTTTATTTTCGTACTTATTAAAAAAATAAAAATCCAAAAATATTTTACATTTCTACTTTTTTTCTTTTTCTTTTTATTATATATACATATAAAAAGGTTCAAAAATATTCTCCTTTATCCTCTTATTTCATTTAATTCTTATCTTCTTTACCCTCTTATCTGTTTAATTCTTCGACATGTCTTCGTATAACCATTTTGGTTGCTCATGGTGTGGAGGTCTGTTTAATGGTAGAAATTATCCCGGCTGTAGTAGTGAAGGATCCGGGAATAAGTTTGTGTATGACCCAAATCCTTATTCTTATAATGAAACACCCGACTTCTTCAACCAACCTCCACAGCACCAATACGAGACATACTCGTGTGAGTTGTGTGGAGATAGTCCTCACCATGGATTTGATTTTCAAACACGGACTCTGCTTGTCTATGAGCAGGACCCGTGTAACAATCAAAACTATAGTAATGACCAATCTCCATATCATTCTACGAGTTTGCCACATCAGTTCTGCTATTGTGAGATACGTGGAGGTCCGCATTATAGTTCTGATTGTGAAACTAGGAACCCGCTTGTCTATAAGCCTAATCCTTGTAACAATTATGACTTTCCTTATTTTGACCAACCTCTATAGTTCACACCCCCTCAGCCACTCCCCTTAAGCGAGTTTAATCGAAGAGAAATGATTACATAAATAATCGAATCTTAAAAATAATTCATTAAAAGTCAAGAACAATTCAACATGAGTTTTCAAAATGAAATGAACCATCTTCAGGAGATGCTGAGCCTTAGAAATTCAAATTAAGATCCTTCCATTGACTTATATGATCTTAAGGGGAGTGACGATGGAGATAATGAGATCAATTCACTAACTAAGGAACCTTTCGATACCCTCTTAATGGGGGATGAGGTTATTAGCACTACTCTCGAAAGGGAAAATGACAAATTCATAAAGTCTAGTGTTGATGATCTTGTTCCAATCCCAAGGGAGTCAGAGGTGACATCGGTTTGTGATGATTTAGAGTGTGATATGCATGTTAATACACCTTTACCCACTACTGATGTTAGGGAAGAAGATTTTGATATCAATTTGCATTTAGGAGAATATGTATTCGACTTTTTGATGGAGAACGTGGATGTAGCTGACTTACCTAGACATTTAGTTAAGCAACTTTTTAGTCATTTAGTCAAAAATCCGAGTTTAACCAAAAGAATATCTGATGAGCCTTTAGGTGATGATTCAAAACCTAGATCTTATGATGTGACTTTCTTAAACCCTCTCTTTGACTTTAATGATGATTTTACCTTATGTAATGATAATCCGCTTTTTGATGAGGAGTTTGAGGACATTAGTAGTCTGGACTCCCATGAGTTGACTCCAGTTATTGATGAGTCCACTTTGCTAGTCACACTACCCTTACCGTGTATTGATGTTTTAGGAGATGCTATTATAGATATCGACTTACTTTTAAGAGAGCATTTAAACACTCTCTCAATGGGGGATAGGGAAATTGACTTCAATCCTAGTAGGGGCATAGAAGAACTAGAACGTTTACTAGCCGATGACCCTGTCTCAGTCCCAAGAGTGTTTGATGGACCTTTAGGTAATTATGATTCGATGTCTAGATCATCTGAGACTAGCGACCTTTTTGAGGAGCTCATCGCTGAGTTCGACCTAGACGATTTAATTCCTACTAAAATTGATGATAGGTATCACGACTCTAAGGGTGACATTCTATATTTTGAATAATTGCTTAATGAAGATACATCTTCTGATGTATCTCCAACATTGTTACCTACAGAGTCCTCCTCAGTAAATCTACCACTTCCCGATTTTAAGCAATTTAGCTTAAGGGAGGTGGAAAGATTTGATCCATTCTTCTCCCTGACACAGTCGGGTGGGAAGACGAGGGTGATGGAGACCTCTTCTTTTGGTTTTCATCATATGCCATCACCCCGTCCTGCTGCATACTCACCTACGGAAGTGATGTATTGCTATTACCATCCTCACCTCACATCGGGTGATGGATTTGATCATGGACCTAAAATAAAATAACACTAGAGTCAAGCTAGAGACTCGAACAAAAACAAACGCTTCTCGGGAGGCAACCCTTGTTCTCTTTCTCTTTTTATCTTTCTTAATAGTAATAGTATATTAGTTTAGTAGTAGTATTAGATTAGTGTGGGGGAGTGCTTCTCTCCTTGCTGTGTTTCGTGGTTTTCTGTTTTTGCTTGCAGAATTCTCTATGATCGTAAAGACCTCCGTGCTTGTTTTCAATCCTCCAATCACCCGGTCTCTGATCTTCTGCTTATTTTGAAATCCTCAATCCTGATCATGTATATTTATTGTCTTTCCCCTTTCACACTTAGAATTACTAGCATTTGCTTTTTTTGTCCTTAAGTGTGGGGGTGGCACCTGACATTTTTAAACATTGAGGCCAATGTTCGGTTCTAAGTGTGGGGGAGATTTCTGCCGAAATATGATCTTACCTGTGCCTTGCTGTGTCCCTCGCAATCCCGTTTTGACCAAAATTTTGCTTTATTATATTATTAAAAAATGATATAAAAATGTTTGATAAATAAGTAGGCCCGTAGGCTAGAATTAGGGAGACTTTTGACTTGACCGAGTTTTGCACTCTAGCTTTCCCCTTAGCTTTCAAGACTAAGTGTTTGCAAAACTTAAATTTTTTGCAAAGAACTAAAAATGATAGAGTTGAAATATAAGTTAGATGCTAAGCGTGGAGTAGTTGGATCTCTTTAGAGCTCATAGAGGTTAATTGTGGCTTTTTGCTCCCATCAGCTCAAAAACTATAAAAAATAAAATAATTTTTAATAAATAAATTTGATTTGGTTTTTGCGATTCTTAGTTTTGATCCCTTCGTAGAGATTCCTTCTGATGAAAGTAAGGTACATATCGAGGTTTTGTCAGTGTTGTGGGGAAATAGGCTACCGATTCCTGACGGCTCACTCCCGTTGTCTAGGTAGTTAAAAGACCATAGGACTTGAAATTTGGCTATAATAATAATAATGTAATAAACTAAAGCCGAAATAAGACCACTGTTTCCTGTCGGTTCGCTCCCGATGTTGCAGTCGTTTAAAGGGTGAAAGTAATAATAATAACAATAATAATCCGAGACTGATAAAAGTTTGCTGTTTCTGGTCAGTTCGCTCCCGATGTTGCAGTCTTCAAAAAGGTCGAGGAAATTACCGAGGTCGAAATAAGACTACTGTTTTTGGTCAGTTCGCTCCCGATGTTGCAGTTGTTTAAAGGACCAAGGGATAATAATGTTGCAATAATAATAATAATAATAAAGCCAAATTTTGACTCTGGGGTTATCTAAATAAAGCCTCCGTCTCTAGACTCGTAGTTGAGTTGTTTCGGATGAAATAAAAAGGATAACCCCTAAATCATGCGAAATTAGAACCTTAATGTGGACCTTATTCTCAGCATATCATCTCTTTAGGAAATGATTTCAAACTAATTGTGGTTTAAACCGGTCACCTTTATAGTAATAAGGCCTTAATATATCTAAATAAGTGATCTCGTTTCACATTATGTTTTCCGAATAAAATCCTTAGAGGAAATTAGGAATAAGAGAGCGAAAAGTAGTTGCGTTTACACAATTAGCATCTATGTGTTAGCATCTAATTTTATATTTAGTGGTGATTTCATTTTAAGCTTGGTTTGGGGATTGTAAAAAATCAAGGATGACGAACTCCCGTTCTTAAAGCTTTTTAAATAATTTTATTAAATTTGATCTTAGTTTTTATCTATTAATGAATAAATGGTTAAAACGGGGGCGCTTTAGAAACAAATAATTTTAAACCTTTTTAATGGACCTTTTATGTTCTTGTTTGATGTGAGGGGTCGTAAGTTAAGGGGGGTTAAATTATTTCTAACCGAGCGTGTATTATAAACATTGCATGTGCGATCAGCAATGGCTAAGTGTGGGGGAATTTGATGTGTGCTTAAACACACATCATTTGTACCTGAAAAACACATTAAAATGGACTAAAACACTAAAATATGAGTAATTATCATGCAAATATGCTTGATATGTGTTTTTATGTCTTACAGGTACAAAGGATTGAAAACGAAGCAAAAACGGTAATTTTTGGGTGACTTTCGATGATGTTTTCATGTTTATCAAGATAACAAACACGTAAAAACCCTACGATCACTCCATTGGAAAGAGCACGAAATTACGAGTCTATCGGTACCTTACTCGATCCCTGAGCCTTTCTTATTTGAACCCTGTCGCATTTTATTTGAACTTTTAGTTATTAAAAACATGAACTAGGCCAATAATGGGGTAAATACAATTTTTTGTACATTATATTACGATGTTACATAGTAGCCCAGTTGGCAATTTGGGTTTAGTTAAGACCTGGACCGAGAGGTCTCAGGTTCGACTTCTTAGTTTGCATAACTTGGGGTACTATTAGCATATGCAACCCGACCCGAAACCAGACCTTGACCCGACCCAGCCTTGACCCGATCCAGACCCGGCCAGACCACTGTTTCGGCCACCGTTGACCGGTGGTCCGATAGTGGTCCAATGGTGGTCCGACGGTGGCTCACGGTGGTTGACCACCGTTGACAGCTGTCGTTGACCGCCATCGTTGACTACCGTTAACCGGTGGTGGTTGACCACCATTGACCGGTGTTGAACACCATTGACTGGTGGATCCTATGACTACTCCGGTGGCGGTTGCCCACTTATATTACGACACATGGCGGCGGCTGGAATAGCAGTGGCGGTTCGAGGTTAGGAGTACGTGGTACGAGGTATGGAAGGCGGCTCAAGGCAATCATTGGCTGTATGAGGTTGGGATCCCGAGCCAATCATTGGCTCGAGTAAAGAGGGTTCTGGAATGTACACGTGGCGTCTCCTGAGTTGTCCAAAAGAGAATGTGTGAGCTAACCAGCATGACTCTAACTACGTAGCAGCTCCGGATCCGAGGCAATGATTGAGCTAATCATTGGCCATAAAGAGAGGTGGTGCAGTGAGGAAATTACCAAAATAACCTTGTGAACTTGGCTTTAAATACACGCACACAACAAACATTGGAATTCATTCCTTATTATTTTATTTTTTCATTATTTGCATAGTAGAGTAGTGTAGTTTTAGAAGTAGGAGTAGAATAGTTTAGCTTATTTTGGGATTATTGTAAGAGCTTATTGAAGCTTATGGGAACTTATTGTATTGGCTTATTTTTATGAATGGAGATGTTTTTTATTAAGGTTTGTTTTTATTAATGTTTATTTTCTTTTTGCTTATTCTTTATGCTTATTCTTATACTCCTTCTCTTTTTCTTATCTCCAAATAAGCTCTCTCTTATATCTTATTTTTGGATCCGATCTCTTAAGCTTATATTCTAATAAGCTACTTCCATATCTTATTTAGACTAGCTTATTTTATATTTGTTTCGATTTAAAGGTTTCGAGTAAGCTTATTTTAGCTTATTTTCGGTTGCTTATTTTTTTATAATATTAGATCTAGTCATTAAATATACCTGATTTCCGTTCGCTTTTCGGAGTTAAACACCTAGGTTTCGGGTAGATTTAGATCTAAAGTTTTCATCTTTTTATTAGCTTATTGTTTTTAGAATAATATCAAGCTTATTTTGTCTTAATAGCTTATTGTTATATTGTGCACTTTAACTTTGTTTGTTTTAATGTTGACGAAATCGATCCAATACTTAGGTGAGGAGCTTATGGGTCTTTTAAGCTTATTTTACTACTAAAGTTTCAAACTAGGTTTTACTTAGCTAACTAGTGAATAAAGCTCATAACTTTATTAGCTAATTAGTTATATAAAAACTAATAAAGTTTTAATCTTTAGTGTTTATTTAAGTTTAAAAGATTGGGTGGTTAAAATTCGTCTTCATTTTCTTTAAGCGGGTTCTTCTTTCTTTTCCTTTTCTCTCATTAGTAGTTGTAGTTTATTATTTAGTAGCTTTAAAATATTTATGTTTGCTATGATTATTGTTGCTAGCTTAATTAGTATGCTTACTGAGTAGTTTATTTATACTTGTTAAGTGATTGTGATTAGTGAAATAAGTGTGGATTTATAAAAGGGATTTTTGATTAATAGTTTTTGGATTATTTAGATTTCTTATTTGATTATTTTGAAGGGCAAAATCCAAAGAAATAATCAAACATCAAATTTAGTAATTAATACCTTTATAAGAAATTATTTTCAATAAAGACCAACGTTTTGAGAAAATAATATTTTTACGGGTAGTAATTCGTCATTAAAAACTTTAATTCACACTTATGAATCTTTTCACGTCACTTAGCAAGCATATTCGTCTTATATGTCTTTTTGGTCATTTAGCTTAATTGATTATGTTTGTTTATGCTAGTTTAGTTATGTTAATTAGTGAGTAATTTTATTATGTTTGTTAAGTGAGTAGTAATTGATGAATTAAGTGTGGAAATAAAAAGTTATTATTGATTAGTGATTTTCGGATTACTTAGATTAGTGTTTTGGTTATTCGATCGGGTAAAAGCCGTAAGAATAATTAGGCATTGATTTAGTAATTAATATGTTGATAAAAATTATTTTCAATAAAAACCAACGTTGTGAGAAGATAATTATTTAGACGGGTGTTGATTCATCGATAAGAAACTTACTTACACACTTAAGGATCCGAACACCTCACTTGACAAGCATATCCGTTTTACAAATATCTTATATCTATTTGATTTGCTTATTATTATTTAGTATTAATTTAGTTTAGTATTTTAATTAGTTTAAAATCAAAAACCAAAATAAAAAGATAATCAAGCATCAAACGAAAAACATTAACGTAAATCTTAATTCAATTCTCGTCGTGGATACGACATCTGGAAGATTAATTATTACTTTTCCTGAAGTAATTTTTACATCTAACGAGAAATACTATATATATTATTACGACACGCTTTTGACGTACATCTAAAGTTATCATCGACTTCACTGTCATCACTTTTTTCTTCATTTTCAATTCGAGATAAGTGGTCTGCTGCAACATTTTCTGTACCTTTTATATCTTTTATTTCAATATCAAATTCTTGCAAGAGCAGGATCTAGCGAATAAGGCGTGGTTTAACATCTTGTTTCTTAAATAAGTGCCTTAAATCTGAGTGATCAGTGTTCACGATTGTCTTTGATAATACCAGATAGGACCGGAATTTGTCAAAAGATAAGACTACAGCCATAAGTTCTTTTTCAGTGATTGTTGAATTCTGCTGAGCTGCGTTAAGAGTTTTGCTTGCAAAATATATTGGGTGAAAATTTCTACCTTCTTTTTGACCTAAGATTGCTCCGACTGTGAAATCACTTGCATCACACATGAGTTCAAACGGAAGACTCCAGTTTGGGCTTACGATCACAGGAGCACATGTGAGCTTTTCTTTTAATAATTTGAATGCGTTGTGACATTCTTCATTGAATTCGAACGGAGTGTCTTTTTCGAGCAAGTTGGTAAGAAGATGGGTAATTTTCGAGAAATCTTTAATGAATCTTCGATAGAAACTGGCGTGTCTAAAAAAACTTCTAATACCTTTGATATTAGTGGGTGGTGGAAGTTTGGAGATTACTTTGATCTTTACTTTATCGACTTCGAGCCCTGCTTCAGATACTTTGTGTCCAAGCACAATTCATTCTTTAACCATAAATTGACATTTTTCCCAGTTAAGGACAAGATGTGCATCTTTGCAACGCTGAAGCATTTTATCAAGATTGTTTAGGCAGTTATCAAAAGAGCTTCCAAAGCTAGAGAAGTCGTCCATGAATACTTCTACTGATTCTTCGATCATGTCATGAAATATGGCCAATATGCACCTTTGGAAAGTAGCTGGAGCATTACATAAACCGAAAGGCATTCTTCTATAAGCATATGTACCAAAAGGTCATGTGAACGTCGTTTTTCTTGGTCCATAGGATCGATTGGTATTTGAAAATATCCGAAAAAACCATCAAGAAAACAAAAGTATTTATTTCTTATGAGTCTTTCTAACATTTGATTCATAAACGGCTGAGGGAAATGATCTTTTGCAGTTGCTTCATTGAGTTTTCGATAATCGATACATACTCGCCAACATGTAACAGTTCTTGTTGGGACAAGTTCATTTCTTTCGTTAGTAACAACTGCAATACCACCTTTCTTTGGTACACAGTGAATGTGGCTTACCCAAGGGCTATCGGCAATTGGATAAATGATACATGTATCGAGTAGTTTAACTATTTTTTTTACAACTTCTTGCATGTTTGGGTTTAATCTTCTTTGTTTTTGAACAACTGGTTTTTTGTCTTCCAAGAGTTGAATTTTATGTTTACAAAAAGATGGACAAATTCTAGGAATGTCTGTGGTTTTCCAAGCAAAGGCTTGTGTGTGCTTTTTAAGAACAGATACGAGTTTGTTTTTGTCTTCTTCAGAAAGCTGAGATGATATGATAACAGGAAGAAAGAGGGTTCTTCCAAGAATACATTTTCTAAGTTATCAGGAAGAGGTTTGAATTTAAGATTCGTAGGAGGTTCTTCAAAAGATGTTTTGATCTTGTAATCAGTGTTAAAGGTGATCTTTTCGAATGGTGGTTCTTCAATGTCTGATTCAGATTCAGATTTTTCATCGGTGGTCATTCCCATAAATTCATCGAATTCGGCAAAGAGTTTTTCTTCAAGGATGGTTCCTTCGATGGAATGGAGAATTTTACTACTTTCATCGAGAAGAGCATCAAAATCTTCTTCTAAGATTTCATCAATAATGTCAATACTGAAACATGTGTCACCGTTTGAGTAGGAATGTTTCATTGCAGAGTCAATATGAAAGATCATTCGTTCAGTGCCAACTCCGAGATTGAGTTGCTTCTATCTAACTCGAATTACTGCATCGGCGGTGTGAAGAAAGGGTTTTCCCAAGATAAGGGGAAGTTTACTGTCTTCTTCCATTTCTAAGATAACAAAATCGGCAGGGAAGGTGAATTTACCAACTTCCATGATCATATTTTCAGCTATTCCAACAGGGTATTGGAATGATCGGTCGGCTAACCTTACGCTCATTTTAGTAGGTTTGAGAGTTTCGAGAAATAATTTTGCGTATACGGAATATGGCATGAGATTAATGCTAGCACCAAGGTCAGCTAAAGCATTACATGAGAAAGCTTTGTTGAAATTACATAGGATTAGGCTACGTCCGGGGTCTCCAAGTTTCGGTGAAACTTTGTTTTGAAGTATTGCGGAAATTTCATCGCTAAAAAAAGAGGCAAAAATTTGTTCGATTTTTTTTGTTATTTACGAGTTTCTTGAGAAATTTTCCATAAATGGGCATTCCGGCTAAAACATCGACAAGAGGTATGTTGATACGAACGACTCAGATCATGTCGAGGAATTTTTCATATTGAGCTTCCATTTTTTCTTTTCTAAGGCGTTGAGGATATGAAAATTTTGGTTTATATGGTTTGGGTATCGGTGTTTCTTTAACTGGTTTTGAATTTTTAGGTTTAGGTTGAGGTGTAGGTTCATCGTCTTCATTATCGCTATCGAAGTTGATAGGGGTTTCAGAATCGTTTGTTTGTTCATTTGGGTTCATTGGTGGGTCATAGGATTTACCACTTCATGTAAATACAACATTCACATGCTCATTTCGAGCTTGTGGTGGTTGATAAGGTTTAGATGAAGTACCTTTCGGTTAGGTTGAGTGTTACTAGAGAGAGATCCAGAAGGCCGAGTAGATTACTTGTCTGCAAATCTGTCGAATTTAGCTTCTATATTTTGAATTGATGCTTGATGGTTTTTGGTTGTTGTTTCAAGTTTGTTCTTGAGATACACAAAAGTGTATTTGACAAAAGAGTTTGTTAAATGTTGAGCTTTTATGAAATCGCTAAGTTGCTTTTGAAGATCGGGTTTGTTATCAAAGTGAGATTGATAATTGTCTCAGTTATAATCGTTTCTTTCGCTTGAACACCAGTTATCGCGGCTGGAATCACGGTCGCGGTAATCATTGTAAAAATGAGTACGACCGAAGGTCTGCATCAATTTGGCTTCTTCTTCACGTGACATGGGTATGTCATCATCGTCAAGGTTTGGTTGGTTTGAACGAGATTGAAAGTCTTTATACTGAGCATCCATTTTTATGGTTATGGCATCCATTCAGGCCATAATTTTGTCAGTATCAGAATTACTGCTACCTTCAGCGGCGAAAGCAACGGTTTTCTTAAGAGATGATTTAGTTTTTTTATTTTTAGCCCAGTCGAGCTTGAGTAAGACTTTATCTTTGAGAAGCTGATAAGCTTGATTTGGTGTTTTATAGAGGAAAATTCCACCGGCTGCGGCATTTAGAACTTCTTGGGTTATTTCGTTAAGACCATGGTAAAAGATTTTGATAATATTGCCTCAGGACAGATTATGACCATGGTCGTTTTTGAGCATTTCCTTCATACGAAGCCAAGCATCGGTTAGAGATTCGTTTTTATGTTGAGAAAAGGCTCGGATTTCTTCGAGGAGTCGGTCGAAAAGAGCTAGGGGAAAGAATCGGCTAATGAAAGCGGTTCGAAGTTCATCCCACGTTTCGATGGTTCCTTCGTTGAGTTCGTCCAACCAGGTTTTTTCTTCTCTAGTGAGTGATAGGGGAAACATCATTAGGCGGATAACTTCATTCTCGATGTCTTTGTATTTAAACATATCGCAGATTCTGAGAAATTCATGAATGTGTTTGTGAGGATCGGTTTTGGTTCTACCATTAAATTGGTTTCCTTTGATGAGAGTCAAGTGGTTACCTTTAATGGCAAATTCGTTTGCGGTTTCAGGAATGATAATTGCGGAACCGGGAGTCGGAGCGACAACACGGTCGGCACCCCACAGTTGTATGCATCCAATAGAAAATTTGTTTGGGTCAGTTTGTAAAAAAACTGTACGGCGATTTTGAAAATAGGGAATGTTAAAAATTATTTTTAAAAGTTTAATTACAGAACATCTTTGAAATCCCCGGCAACGGCGCCAAAAACTTTGATGTGTTTAAAAAGCTTTAAATTTATAATGACAGAAAATACCAATTTTATTATAGGGAAACACACGGGTAAAAGTATAACCCACATATGTAGTATAATATTTTTTAGGTAAGACCAGGTCGTCCATAGGGATTTTCATAGTGTCGAATAATTGGCTGAAAATAAAGCTTTACAATTGTGAGAAATATGACTACTCGGATAACTTCATATAATTCATAAGCAATGGTGATAGTTATGATCTTAGACTTAGGACTTTAATTCACAAAAAGTATTGTTGGGATCAAAAGACTTCATGATGATCTTGGAGATAATACTGCTAAGTTAGTGCTGCTGGATCGAAAGACTTCATGATGATCTTGGAGATAATACTGCTAAGTTAGGGTTTACAAAGTTTTTAGTGTCGAATTTTTGAAGAAAAAGAAGGTTCGAATTTTCTGTTTTGGCTACAAGCGAAATTCAGTGATGTTTATGATTTTTGATAAAGAGAAAATTCGGTGAAGATGAAGATCTGGATGTTCTTGGTTCGTTTTGGTTAATATTGTTACATCACGACAAGAAATTAGAAGACACAAGGAGAACAAAGAAGCGTGGGGTTTATAAAAACTGAATAAGGGTCTGAATCGATTCAAGTGATAAAGTAGCAGGTCTCATGGGATACAAGTTGAAACAACAAGTATTAATGCTAATTTGTAACGGATTTGTGTGCCAAGGTCGTCACATATTGTGCTGCTGTGCATAAAAAGGTTTTCTGGTTCATGTTTGGCGGTGATGCTGTTGGATATGGATGCGATCTTATTGAATACTTCATGATTATGGTAGTCATTGGTAAGTCAATGTGTAAATTAATGCTGCTAACGATTTTGATCAAAACTGACAATATACACTTAATACTGCTGCTAGTACTCGTTAATAATGCTTGTTATACGCTAGTACTGCTGTCTTTGGTTAGTACTGCTAAAGAAGCTTGCTTTGTTTGAGTTCAAAGATGAGTTTTTATGCTACTGGATTAGTGTTATTAAAGAAGAAAGAAAGCAGCTGTACACAAGTAACAACAACAGGACGGAACGTGCCCACGATCCACAAGCATACCAAATTCATATGTGCGCTACATGGCCTCATATTAGCTCACACAGTCTTACCACCGTCACACCTCGTTTTTCATATTGGGATCCACAATACCAAACATATCATACACTGGGTAGGTGTACCCATCCGATCCTATATCACAACACTGAGTAGGTGTACTCATCCGATCTAATACACATAACTACAACAAGCTTAAAAACATTTTAACATGACAACAAGACAAGCATCATTCTCACCATAAAATAACATGAGAAAAAGGGGCTATGAAACTTACCTTTGCTTAGCTTTCCAAAAGATTCCAATAAAAAGCTTCACAAACAACTAGCACAAATCTAACAACAAAATAACTCGTGTTACACGCTACTAAGCCAAAAGCTTAACGCACATGTAACAATCATATGATGGATGTATCTAGGGGTTTAATGTCCCATCATGGGTCACCCCGACACCATGCCCAACCTTAACCACTTCATTAACACATTACATTAGACAACTCCTTTTTAATCAAAACTGCAGAATTTTAGTGTGACTTTACGCACCTAAAACCCTTACTTAATGACTCTCATAATTCATACCAAAAATCACACATGATCCCTTATGTGTTTACTAACTACCATGAGATTCCCAAGTATTAATTATATGTGTAACCATCTCAAATAAAATCAAACTTCAAAACAGTCCCAATTCGGACCTGCACGCACACTAAAAAGTATGACCCTAAAAACCATACTTAGACAACAAATCAGAGGCTAAAAATTTATGGAAGTTTAATAGACACATAGAACTTGACTTCTGTAAAAGGGCTAATCCTAATTCGAATTTTAAGTAGGGGTTTTACTCCCCGAAATCAGACCCAAATCTGACCCGTATTTACTGTTTTGACAACTTTTCTTGCAAACAATATTTGAATGACTTCCCGAACTCAAAATCGTTCTTCACCATATTATCAAAAATGTACTTGGAAAAGTTAAATTTTTGGTTTGTGGCAAGACAGATGATAGCAGAGGCCATAGTGCTACTAAATTCATTCCAAGCATTATCTTACACTAAGGCATTATAGAATTGTATGGATAAGAAATTTCCTTCCATTTGAGGTGAAAAGAAAGCTTTATATAATGTAAGCTTTTATGTAAGATTTTCATACCCTATTCTTTCCAGTTCTTAAAAATGGTAGCATTGGGTAGACAGTTCATACCTTCAGCATCTTTTAATTGAAAAAGCTCTTCTCACCTCGATCCAGTGACGATCCACCTTCATCCCATCAACTAGGTCTTTGTATCTGCATTTCCCCATTACAGTTTTGCCCTAGCCGTAGCCCATAACTGCGTTAAATGCATGAAGTATAGATGGTGGGATTCACTGTTAGCGCATATCTGATAGAACTTGCATTCAAAAAGTCAATAATTCCTTCAAACCCATCACTTTCTTTGGGTTTCTCCAAAAACACAACCAAATTATGAGTTTCAGCAAATTTTAGGTTTGACATTGTGTTGGGTTTTAATGATGAATGATAAATTGAGTTAGGAGGTTTATGATTAGAGAGTATATCAAAGTGTAAAATCGATCGAATGAGTAATTGAAACCCTTAATCGAAGTATTTATGAAATCACACTCAACGGCATTAACTAACACTGGCAGTAGTAAGTGTATGTCTAGTAGCATTAAGTTAACCAGCAGTAGTAAGTTTATCCCTAACAGCATTAACTAACACTGGCAGTAGTAAGTGTATGCATGACAACATTAACTTAACCAGCAGTAGTAAGTTTATGCCTAACAGCATTAACTTTGAGTCACCAGCATTAACTCCAATTTTGTTCCAAAAAGCATTTCCATCATCAATTTTGATTCTCACAAGCTCTCTTTCTGTTTTTATTCTCACTATATCTCTTAATTCTTTTTCTCACTGAATCACTTTGTCTGTTTATATGTCACACATCTCTCTTTCTATTTTTCAGCTCACTATTTCTCTCATTTCTTTTTCTTACCAATTCACTTTATTTGTTTTTATTTTCACACATCTCTCTTTCTATTTTTATACTCACTATTTCTCTCATTTCTCACAATATTAATTATAACAAATAGTAGTAAGTATAACTAACAGTATTAACATAGCAGTATTAAGTATAACTAGCAGCACTAATTATACTTACCAGTAGAAAGTTAGGCCAACAGCACTAACTTGAATTTCATCATTAGCTGCTATTCCATTCCATTTCAAGCATCATTTGTGCATAATCCGCTGCATATAACCATAATTAACCTCCCCTCAATCAATACTTCAGATGTTAAGCATTCCTATACTTGCAATCAGATATTCAAATCTGCCAACATTAAATGCTTTTGTAAGCAAATCTGCAACATTCTGATCTGTATGAATCTTTATCATCTAAATAAGCTTCTTCTCATTAGAATCTCTGATAAAGTGATGCCTAATCTCAATGTGCTTAGTCTTTGAGTGAAATACTCGATTCTTAACTATGCAGATAGTGCTTTCATTGTCAATGAAAATCTTAGTATTCATGAAATTTTATCCATAATCCAGCATTTGATTTTGAATCCAGAGAACTTGTCTACACAACAGCAGCCAGCCACATATTCTGCATCAATAGTAGAGTTGGCAACTATAGTTTGCTTCTTGCATTGCCATGAAATCAATATGCTTCCAAGAAATTAACAACCTCCTGTTGCAGATTTCTGGTCTAAACTTGCACCAGCATAGTCACTTTCAGTATAAGCTTCCAAATCAAATGGTGAGTCCTTAAGATACCAAAGTCCCAATTTAGGTTAACCTTTCAAGTACCTAAAGATCCTTTTCATAGCATAAAGATGTGAACATTAGGTGTCCCTTGACTCATTGTACAAGCCACATACATCAAACAAACATTATATCAGGCCTTGAAGATGTTAAATACATCAATGAGCCAATCATTGATCTATATAAGTGAACATCAACATCTTTAGCTTCTGCATCCTTGAGCAATGACTTTGAAGTCTCCATGGGTGTACTTGCTTTCTTTATAGTTGAAAAACCAAACTTCTTCAAAATTTCATCCACATACTTGTCTTGACTGATGAAAATCCCATCATCTTTCTGTGTTACTTGTAGTCCTAAGAAGAAAGTTAGCTCACCCATAGAACTCATCTGGAACTTCTTGTGCATCAATTTCTCAAACTCAGTGCATAACATCTTTTTATTAGATCTAAAAATGATATCATCAACATATACTTGAACTAGTAGAATATCACTTTTGACTCTTTTAATGAACAACGTCTTATCTATCTGACCTCTCTGAAATCCATTGTCCAATAAATAGGTATATAAAGTCTCATACCAAGCTCTAGGAGCTTCATGTAGACCATATAATGCCTTTTCTACCTTATAAACTCTGTCAGGAAACTTTAGATCTTCAAACCCTGGAGGTTGACAGACATAAACTTCCTCTTCAATCTTGCCATACAAAAATGCACTCTTAACATCCATCTGGTATACTACAAAGTCTTTGAGTGAGGCATAGGCTAAGAACAGCCTAATTGCTTCAATCCTAACAACTGGAGCAAATACCTCATCATAATCTATTCCCTCTTCTTGAGTGTAACCTTGTGCAACCAGCCTTGCCTTGTTTCTAATCACAATACCTCTTTCATCTTTCTTGTTCCTGTACACCCATTTAGTACCAATGGGTCTTTTGCCATGTGGTAAATCCACCAAGGTACAAACCTGTTGTAACTTGAACTGCATAAGCTCTTCTTGCATAACTTCTATCAAGCTTGGATCTTTTAATGCTTAGATTACCTTTTTGGGCTCTTCCTAGGATAGGAAACAAGCAAACAAACAAGTATGAAGGTCTTCATGAGTTTTCCCTTCATAAACCACACTAATAAACCCTTGTTCATTTGTAGTCTTTTCATTCTCCTTGTCAGTACACCAAACTGTACATCACCAATCACATGATCAAGTGAATGATCTTTATGGATTCTTATTTGGAGTAAAGGAATGGAAATGTGGGTAGTAATGTTGATCATGTCTACTTCTATTTCAACACCACAGAAATCAGACATGTGTGCTGTACAATATCTTCCTAAAGATAAACAAGTCTTGTCAGTATTAATACTTTGCCCAGCAGTATTAACACCTTGAGTACTATTTTCAGATTTCTCTTGATCAGCAATTCCATTTTCTTTACATACAACTTCATCATCCTTCTTTTCAGTATCACTAGAAGGTTGTGGTTCATCATTACTAGCATTCTTTAAAGAAGAATCAAATAGTGAACTATCTTTCCATATTGGCATCAAAATGTAGTCTTGGCTAGATCCTGTCTCCTTGCTAGAATGACATGTACCAATACTTTCTTCTGTACCTACAGAATCATTAGAGTTTGTACCTGTAACAACTGGCACATAATTCATTGATTTTATTAGAACATCAATATCAAACAGCCGCTTTGGTCCATCACCTACAATAATAGGCTTATCCTTCAAGAACCTAATTTGCAAGTTCTCTTCTACTTTTCGAGTTCTAATGTTGTATACCCTAAAAGTCTTACTATTCAATGAGTATCCAACAAAGAATCCTTCATTTGACTTTCCATCAAACTTGCCTAAATAATCTAAGGTATTAAGAATGGTAACATGACACCCAAATGGTCTCATGAAGCTAAGAGCAGGTGTTCTACCTCTAAACAGTTCATAAGGGGTCTTGTTATGAGGCTTAACTATTAATACCTTATTCTACACATAGCAAGCAGTATTAACTACTTCGGCCCAAAATGTAGTAGGTAAATTAGAGTCAACTAACATGGTTCTAGCAGCCTCAATTAGTGTCCTATTTCTCCTCTTAGCAACACCATTTTGCTGAGGAGTTCTAGCTACACTAAATTCCCTCTTAATGCCTTTCTGTTTACAAAACTCACTCATAACTTTATTCTTGAACTCTGTTCCATTGTCACATCTGATTATCTTTACTTTCTTATCAACTAGATTTTCTATCTCAGTTATAAAGCTCTTAAGAATGCCACTAGTTTCATCCTTAGTTGCTAGAAAGAAAACCCAAGTAAATCTGATATAATCATCATTGACAATTAGATAATATTTCTTATTCATTAAGCTGCTCACAAAAGTTGGACCAAACAAGTCCATATGCAACATGAATAAAGGCTGAGTAATAGAGTTCTGAATCTTGGACTTACAAGAGGCTTTGTGTTGCTTTCCCTTAAGACAAGCAACACAAGTTTGGTCATTTTCAAAATGTTTTGAAGGTAAACCTCTCACAAGATTTTCCTTAACAAGTTTATTAATAGTTTTAAAATTTACATGACCTAGCCTCCTATGCCATAACATTGATTCATCAAGTGCGGCCTTTGCAACAAGACAACTTAAACTCTCTTTAGGAACAATATTCTTCATATCAACACTATACATATTGTTCTTTCTAGGAACTTTAAGTAAAACCTGACTTTCATCAGCTAACTTAAAGTCAGGAGACAGAACAAAACATACAGTGTCAGTAAAAAGAACACTATTCATTTTGTCACACATCTGTGAAACACTAAAAAGGTTAAACTGTAACTCCTTGACAAAGTACACATCCTCAAAATCAAGCTTACCAGTTTTAAAAGTTCCTTTACTAGTAATTTTCCCTCCTTTGGCTCCTCCCCCAAAGGTAACATATCCTCCATCAAGTTCCTTAAAGTCTAAGAGATAGGACATGTTCCCTGTCATGTGCCTTGAGCATCCACTATCAACATAGCCTTGATCTTCATTTTGTGGATGACCCTGCACATAAAAATAAGGAAATTAGTTTCCTTTGGAGACCCAAGCCATCACTGACTTGGATCTGCCTTGTGCATCAACATAATTATGTTTCTTCTAAGTAATTAATGCACTATTAAGTTTGGTAGGTCTCCAGAACCAACATGCTGAGGCCTTAACAGCATTAACCTGATTTGCCCTCACATCATTAACTACTGCTGAATTTGGCCTAGCAGTATTAACTCATTTTGGCCTAGTAGTATAAAATTTTCCCTTAGCAGTATTAACTTTTTGGCTAAAAATCTTGTTAGTTAATGTTGTTCTTATTTGATAGGGCCTCTTTACAGTTGATTGTGCTGATTTAGAAAAATGTGACATTGGTCTAGCACTATAAATTATAGTTTTGGGATGAGCAGTATTAACCGGCCTAGCAGTATTGAGTGATTTTAGGCCAGATTTCATTAAAACTGCTCTTGGAACCATGTTCGTGTGAGCATTAGGGTGAGTCTTTTTAGCAAAATAATTGTAATTCACCCTTGTACAACTATTCCCAAATACCACCCTTTCCCTTTGATGGTAATTGCAGTGAGCCTGCACATGGTCAAAACTTCCACAGACAAAACAAGCTTTATTGTACATCACAAAGTCACTTCCTAGCTGTTGGGACTTCTGATTATTCCAGTTTCTTTGATTTCCCCTAGGACTTTATGACATGTACATTTCAGCATACATAACTGGTTTCCTAACTGGGTTTTCTTGTTGTTTAGGTCTAACAAATTCCATCTTAGCAACAGTAGGAAAAACAGTTTTCTTCTCTAACTTATCATCTGACACCAACTCCTCAACCAATGGGGCATCAGGAGATTCCCTAACCTCATTAGAAGTATCTTCACTAAAACTCTTACTAGGCTTAGGTCCATATCCTTCAAACTCAGGCTGTTGGAACTCCTCTAGGCCAGAGTTGGACAAATCAAACTTTGGGGGTGAAAATAACCCTGTAGGAGGAGGTGGAACAACATTATAGCTTACAAACCCCACACCCTTTCTACTTTTGTCAGGTATCTGACTCCCTATTAATTTGTCTAGACTCTTAGAAGCATTATCAAAATTTTCAATTTTAAGTTGATTGCTTTCTTTTTCTTGCTTAAGCTTTTCTAACTCACTTTTAAGCATGCTAATTTCTGAGTCTTTATATGAGATATCTCTTTTAAGAACAGCAAGTTGCTCACAAAAAATAACCTCATTCTTTTTGTAAAAGACAAGTTGCTCTTCTACAGATGCTAACCCTCTTTTATAAGTAGCTAAATTGAACTCAGATTTGTTAAACTCTATTCTTAAATCATCAAGTTGAGTTTTAAGAGTTTCAAAGCTTTTTAGACAGGTTTTTGAACAAGTTTTGTCATTATGTACCTCAGAGTCTGAAAAAGCCATAAGAGCCATGTTTGTAGGGACTTCATCATCTGCCATATAGCTCCAGTCAAAACCAGCTCCATCAATAGCCACCATGGCTTTGGAAGAAGTTTCTTCCACATTTACAGTCCTTCTAGAGCTGTCTTGATTCCTGTTCCTGCTATCTTGGTTCCTAGGTCCTCTGCATTCCCTTGCAAAGTGTCCCATCTTGTGGCAGTTGAAACACTCCACCTTGGACTTGTCATATCCAGCTGTGTCACTCCCATTGATAGTGATCTTTCTACCAGTTTTCTGGAAAAACCTTCTTGTCCTCATGCTCAGCAATGCTAACTGCCACTTCAAATCCATCTCTTCTATGTCATCTTCATGGATTTGTTCAAGGTCCTCATATACAAGTTGAGACCCGTTTGGTTGACTGGCCAAAAATGCATAAACAGTGTCATCACTTAAGTTAGCAGTACTAACTTGAGTACTAGCAGTGCTAACTTGAGTGCTAGCAGGGCTAACTTGAGTGTTAGCAGTACTAACTCCATAAGCAGTATTAACTTCATTAGTACTGCTAGGGGATGACACAAAAGCCATATTCTGAGAACTTGAGCTTGAGCTTGAGCTTGCAGTTCCTTTAACCTCTTGTTCAACAATCTTGAAATTGTTGTAGAGATCATCAAAGCTCATTGTGTCTAGATCAGGTTTATTCCTCCAGACCACAACATGAGTATTCCACTCAGAAGGCAGACTTCTCAAAAATTTCAAATTAAGATCTTCTTGTGAAATATTTTCACCCAAGATAGCCATCTGACTTATAATCTTCTAAAGCATGTTAAAAATAGAGTCAAGAGACTCTGTGCTTGGAGCATTAAAGATCTCATACATTTGATTCATGAGAGTCTTTTGAGTCTTCTTTATGGCTTCATTACCATCAAATCTTGTTTGTATAGCAGCAAACAAAGTCTTAGCATCTTTGTACTGATTAAAGGTCATTAGATGTTCATTAGGAAGTGCCATCAGTAACATACTTCTTGCCTTCATATCATTCTTCTTTTGAACCTTTTCTTCAGTAGTTACAGGACCTAGTATTAGTGTAGTTGAGGTACCATCAGTATTTGTTGTTATTTTAGCTGCAAGTTTGAATGAGTTTCCATTCTCTATGACATCCCATAGAGCATAGTCTTGTACTTGAAAGTATAGCTCAATCCTTAGCCTCCACATATCATATTCACCCTGTTTGAGAGTTGGCAACTTAGCAGTAGTAGTGATTTGAGCAGTTCCTAGATCCATCTCTTCCTTGTGAGTAAAGAGTTCTTCTTGTTAGTTTCTTCTAGATCAAAATTTCAGAACACAAGCTCTGATACCACTTGTTGATCCCTACTTATGATCTATTCCTTAGCTTGTAAAGATTAAGTTACTTTGGATAAATCCAAAACAACTATGGTTGAAACTTTATGAATACTAAAAAGTATGCAGAATCTACTCTTTAATACTTAAAAGAATGTTAATGAAATAGTAAACTTTAAGAACAATGATATAACTAAAAAGCTTCAATATTATTATTATGAATAATACGAGTACTTTGTGTAGTACTAGGGTTTACAACCTTGAAGCTATATATCAAAATGTATATGACTATTGTGCATGCAAAACCATAACCTAGGATCTCCTTTTATACACTATGGAGTCCTTTACAAGATAACTACAAATCTTATATATTGTTAAACTTATACATATCTTTCTGACTAAATAGAATATACTCTGAATAAGTCAATACATATTCACACGTCTTTATCCCTTTAGAAGTCTTCATTCAGCAGTCTTAAGTCCTTCAGTAGTGTTAAGTTAGTACTGGCAGTGCTAACTTACTTCTAGCAGTACTAACTAGTTAGTACTGGTAGTTGTATCTTAAGCAGTACAAAGTCTTTGGCTTGGCAGTACTAAGGATAATGAGTTTAATTCCCAACAATCCTCCCCTAAACTTGTGATTTACCTCGCAACAACGCGTACCGGCACGACAAAAAGTCAAAACTAGTCTAAATGTCTCCAACAAATAAAAATAAACTTATTTTATATATTATTTGATGATTTCATAAAAACGTTTAGCGCACTTTATAAACTGGCGTTGCGAAAATTTCGAGTAGTCACGTTTGGACTGTTAAGGAAAAACGTGAGAAAGGGGAAGGTGTGGAAGAAGGAAGGATACGGGAGAGGAAGGAGAGTGGAAGGAGGGCGGGAAGGAAAAGGACGGGGGGGGGGAAAATGAAAGGGGGGGAGGGGGAAAGAGAAGGGGGGGAATAAAGGTGCAAGAGAATATACATGAATAAGAATTCTCCATTCTCCTCATTCTTCTCTTATTCTTGTGTTCTTGTTCTTTACATTTATAACAATTTTAATTATTATTTATTGATTTTGTAAAAACGTTTGCTTAAAACGCGAAATTTCGAGTCACGCTTGGAGTTAAGGAAAAACGGAGAAAAACAACGCATTCTGACACGTCCAAAAATGGTCCACACTAAATCTAAAACAATTTAACATTTAGACCTATAGTGTGAATATTCAAAGTTTTAAGTAAACACATTTTTACATTCGTTAAAAATACAAGAAACTTTTGGGTCACGTTTTAAATCACGTGTGGAAACTAAAAGGGGGGGGGTTGAATAGTTTACAAGTTCGTTTTGCGTTTTAAAAGTTTGCTTTCAAAATGTTTAGATTCGAGTTGTATGTTTAACCAATCAACAATATTAACCAACAATATAACAATCTAAGCTAAAACTAAATAACAATGATAATACTAATGAAGAGATAAGGAAAAGAACAATCAAACCAAGACGCCAAGATTTTAAAGTGGTTCGGCTACGAAGCACCTCTTTGCCCTACTCCACTCCTCGAGTATCTTACTCAAGATTTCACTATGTCAACAAGCTCCCTTTAGGCGGAGAAAACCGTTTACACGGCGCTTACGTTGTTTTCCGACACTAAGCTAAATGTCGAGTCCTAATCTGAGCTAGAACCAATCTACCACTTCATACGATATACATAATCACAAGATCTATACTATCGGATTTACACACAATCTAAATCACACTAATACACAAGATAATTACAATATAGATTTGGTACTTAGAAGAAGAGAGGAAAGATCACTAAATAACACATCGTTTCTTGGCGAATACGAATGTTCTTCTCTTGCACTTGATAGAAGAATGAGAGAGATGAGATGAGATTAGATCACTTAAAACAAGATCTAAGGATGTTAGTGATCAAGATATTTTAGAGAGAGAAAGAAGGTTTTTAGAGAGAGAAAGTTATCAGAAAAATTCATGCAAAGAGGTATGTTTTTCTACCAGCAATAGTGCAGTATTTAAAGCCAGGAGTTCCAACGGTCACCTGGATGCGGTCCCGGCGGTCTCAGATATATCTGGGGGCCGCCAACCCTATAAGGGGGCCGCCTAGCAGACTACGCTCCTGTTTTTGTCTTTTTGTGGTGAAGGTTGTATCTTGTATGAAACCTTCCATTTTGGGGGGAAATTTAAATTTCAAATTTAAGTTTTAAATAAAACTTTTTTTAATTAGAAAATATTTTGTATATTTAATTTTTTTGAAAATACTTTTGTAGAATAAAAATAATGGTTAAGAGAAAAATATTTTCTTGATCACTAATCATGCTTAATGATTTTGTTTGTCCATACCTTAAGTGATCACTAATCTTATAAATTAAATTTTACGATTAATAAATTGTGAACGTTTATTTTTATCGTAAACGTTTTTACATTTTGTTATTATCAAAACATTGAGAGGTCGAAAAATATAAATAACGTTTTTAGACATTATTTGTATTAACAATCTCCCCCTTTTTGATGATGACAAAATATAAACTCATTTTGTATAAAATTAAAGATTTCAAATTATTAATGAGTTTTATTCCATTTCTCCCTTTTTTGTCGAATTCAAAAAGGTTGACCGTCGAATTGTAGAAGAGAGAAAGAAATCGACGATATCAAGACTCCCCCTTGATGTATGCTCCCCCACGTTTGGGGCACCAAGGGATCGATCTTATGAGATTATTGCTACAAAAAAAAGTGACAAGTGCAAGAATATATTCCCAACTAGTAG
>BQNB010072990.1:3496-32252 GCA_026074375.1 Tanacetum coccineum
GCTAGAACTATGTTAGCAGACTCACTTTTACCTATCCCATTTTGGGCAGAGGCAGTAAATACTGCCTGCTATGTACTGAATAAGGTATTAGTGACCAAACCTCAAAATAAGATACCTTATGAACTATTAATAGGTAACTCACCTAATATTAGTTTTATGAGACCTTTTGGGTGCCCCTTGACCATTTTAAACACCTTAGATTCCTTGGGCAAATTTGATGGAAAATCTTATGAAGGTTATTTGCTTGGATACTTTACCACTAGTAAAGCCTTTAGAGTATACAACAAAAGGACCAAAAGGGTAGAAGAGAATATGCACATTGATTTTCTTGAAAAGATCAACCAAATGTGGCAGGAACACTGGTCTAATTGGATGTTGGATCTTAGATTTTTTCTAACTAATTCAAGAACTATATCCTTTAGAGTAGAAAATCAGTTAATGTGGATGAAGGTACATAAGAGTCTAAGTTGCAGGTTCATCAAGAATAGATCAATGGACCAACTCAGGAATAACATAATCTCCACTACAACCTCATAGGACAAGATTCCAGTAGAAGATTTTGCTATTAATACCAGTTGCACATGAAAAACCTTCTTAAGTTTTCTCCTAAAGACAACGATTTACAAGATTCAGAAGATGTTGCCTGATAAAGAAGACAAACATCTAATGACTGAAAGATGAACAAGTCATGCATGATAACTTGAGAAAATGGTTGCTCAAGAAGTTGTTGCTAAAGCTCTGGAATGATCCACAAGACCAATCTTTTTAAAGTAGAAAAGAGTAATAAGTGCAATCTCAAAAGAGGGCAAACTCAAACTACCATATTAACAAACGTATTACTGGTAGGTCACCTGTTAGTACTTGCTACCACCCAGATGTTAGTGCTGCTAGTACACCCACAAGATGAAATGCGGTGAATATCATTATTTGTGTATCTTAGAGGAAAAATACCTATAGTATGCATCTACTCTCCAAAATGCTAGATTTTACCCCATTATCCAAAATGCCGTATTTAGAAAGATGAATCTGAAGCGTTGATTAAATGATGGCATAAGTTCAATGGAGCGATATGATCAGAGAATGGTGGGTGGCAGTGGCTGATTTCAGCAATATGGATGACTCCATTAATGTCAGTCCTATTCCCACACTCAGAATTTATAAGGATCATCCAAAAGATCAAATTCTAGGAGATCCTAAGTCAGCAATTCAAACAAGAGGAAAGATTCATAAGGCTTCTTCAGCACAACAAGCATTGGTGAGCTACATCTCCAAATAGAATAGAACTAATCAAAAAGATCATCAGAACTGTTTATTAGCATGATTTCTCTCCCAAGAAGAACCCAAGAATATATCACATGCCTTACAAGATGAAAGCTGGGTTGAAGCAATGCAAGAGGAATAGCTGCAGTTCAAATTACATAAGGAATTGGATCTACTTTGTTGATTTGCCAACTTGGAAAGAAGGCAAATTGTCACAAATTGGTCTTTACGAATAAAGGGATGGGAGAATATTGTTGTGAAAAACAAATGCCAGCATGTGGCACAAGGGATTTATGACAGGAAAGGGACTAGATTTATGAAGAGGTTTTTGCACTGTTCCACGATATAGCAATCAGAATATTTTAGCCTTTGCATCATACAAAGGGGTTTACTGTCTACCAAATGGAGTGTTAAACTTCATTTCTCCTTATGGCATAGTGAAGATGGAGTTTTATTGTCCCATCAACCTCCAAGCTTTGTTGATCCTGCTCATCCAAACAAATTCTATAAGGTAATCAAAGCTCTTTATGGTCTTCATCAAGCCCCTAGAGCTTGGTATGAGACACTTTCTTCTTTTCTAATGGAAAATGATCTTTCTTGAGAAACATTCTTATCAACATCAGTCATCTCTGCATCACCTTTCCTTTCTTTTTCATGCTCTACATCTAACGACTTCACGTCCACATCCTTATACAGTTCATCATTAAATTTAAAGCTATCGGGAGTACATACATACTCTTCTTCATGTTCTTCTTCATCATCATCATTCTGATTGACATTAAGATTCTTATCTTCATTAGAATTCGTCTTTTCACTGTCACTAGCTTCTTTGTCTTCATTAACATCACTTTCAACATCATCTTCATCATCATCCTTCATTACTTCATCACTGTCATCATCATTTCTTCCATCATCACCACTATCTCCACACAATTCATTTTCACTCTTAGATAGATATTTAGGTACATCCGGAACCCCTGATTTAGCACCAGTTCCTTCATCTGTACCAGTTGTCTTGTCTTGTGACTCATCAAGAACCTTTGGCTGGGAACCAACTTTATCACCTGAGCCACTTGCATAAAGCATGTGAGAATACTTCTTGCTTTTTTGGAGAGTTTCTTTTACCTGAGCAGCTTCAAGTAATGTTGCATAAGAAAGTAGATCCATGCCTTTTCTTCTATCAACTTTAACTGGTGTTTTCTTCTTTGGCACAGAATACACTTAGAGTAACTCTGATTGCAAACACCCTGCTATTGGCATATTTGTAGAATCTTGACAGGTTTCTTATCTCGCTAGGCTGTCTCTAACATGTTCTTCTTCTAAGACGGAGACAATTTTCTAAAGGGTTGAAGCATACATTCTTATAATTCCTTGCTATCATGGGAATTATCTTTTCTATAGCAAAGTCAATAGTAAGTCTTGTAAAGCTTTAAATCTTTAATGTCTTGATTGATTCATATCATCAGGAATCAGAGCTCCATACTGCTGATAATCTTGTGTCTTAGAGACAAACTTCAATGTACCAAGCAGTGAGTCATCACGAATTGTGTGAAGATTAATCCTGTTCCTCATTGAGATAGTCTTGTCCTTAGAGATGAAGTGGTTGATGATAACTTTGGTGAATCTTGGTAGGTGCATATATAGCGCTCTTTTCTTGCTGAACTTATTTCTCTGTTATCAGCTTGATACATGAAGTCTTCCCACATCAGAGCAACATAGTCAACATTCTTCTTATTGTACATACCCCACAAGATTTGAGCTCGTAATTCCCTAAGTCTATCAAGTCTTGTTGTTTTCCCAAAGATGCACCTATTGATGATTGCAACAAATGTTCTCCAAGGATGGTGCATTTGATCAGTATGAATTGCAGATAACATATCACACTTTCCAGAATAACCAAGTTCCTGGATAAATGTAACCAATTCTTCTTCTGAAGGAGGTTTAGCAAATTCTTGGTTATGAAGTCTGGGACAAATTCGGAGAATTTCACGAAAGACTTCAAAGTGTCCAACATCCGGAACTTCTTTATCCAAGCTACTTGAATCATATGCATCTTTACTTTGATCTTATGAATGGTGTTCCAGAATTGATGCATGTATACTTTAGGGACTTCAGCAGTGATCAGAAATTCATTGATATCCAGGAGATATCTTGTAACATCCCAAGGTGAAATTGAAAGTTTCTTATCTTTTGTTTGTTTGTAAATGCTATACTTGCATTACATTTATTCAATCATTTAGTCTCTTCATAGAGCACCACAGAATAGGTCGAGATGCAACATGTTGAGTGGCAACTGATTCATGTTTCTGCTAAGAATATCAATATAGTTTCCCTATACATCCAATTTCATATATAACTGATGACCTATACCTGATTCATGAAGTGTGCAACTTAGGCAAGCAAATAATCAGAACAGTATCATGACAAAATTCAACACATTAATTAGGCATTCAGACCAAAGTGTGGGACAAAAATGTAACACCGCCCAAATTTGGGTCGCAGCGAGATAAATGCCTAGGGAGCGATACTACTTTCATTGAGTACCTTTTGCACAAGATATGATAACGGCCATCTAAATGAGTCATTTAAAAAAGATACATTGAGATTTAATAAACTTTTTTGTGTACAAAAGCTCAAGGCTTTAACATTTCGTTGTAATTGTAAAGATTTCAAAACATAGCAAATATCCCCAAAGTGTAATGCTCACAAATCTTTATAGTAACGTGACTCCAAAATGATGATCACCAATGTATCCTGGTTTCTTGCCTTATTGACCTGAGAAAAACATGCTTTAAAATGTCAACATAAAGTTGATGAATTCATTGGTTTAAGTTATGATGTAACAGTAGACTGCTAGATTTCCCTATTGTTTATAAGTAACGAATACCATCCCACAAAGTAATTACGAAATCACTAATCTCATGACACTGAGGAGGCATCACAGTATATTAAGCAAATAAATGCAAATAATGTGCCCAGGTAAGAAGTTCAACCACCGCACAAATCAAATTGGATCCGACATGGTATACATTCGTTGTCCAGCAAACCGGCACAGTGAGCGCTACTCACCTGAACGGAGATGTCAATCCCAAATAGATCTATTCATAACATTCGCGTTTACAATCCATTAATTAACAGCTCATGATTCATGGGCATAGTGTGTTATAACTACTTAGGCAAACTCGTAATTTGATTTAAAGTGTACTTGCGTCCAATTGTAAAACAATGCATGTTTCTCACCCCAAAGTTATAAATCATTATAATTGTATAAAAAACGGGGTAATGAACTCACCTCAAGTGAATGATTGATTATCTAAATCAAGTAAGTGAAATGTCTCGCGGAATCTGAGTGCAACCTAATCAATTATAGGCCGTATAAGTATAATGTATTTAATAAAAATAAAATATCACATGTTATATAGTTACACCACCACCTAATAGTTTTTGTTTAATTTAAAATGTTGAAATAATAATTAAATCGTACTTTGTTAAATAAATTACTACGTATTTGTATCCGTAAAGAAAAATATTATTTTTGTTCAACAATGTATTATTTGTTGATAATATATAATTTAATATTTTTATTGATTATATAATGATATTATATAATTAGTTTAACTGTTTTATAAAATAATATTTATAAAGTTAAAATCGTATATAAATATTATATAAATGATATAACAATATTTCTTAACGTTTTTATAGCCCAAACGGACTCGAAAGCACTCGTAAACTATATTTTTAGTTTCAATCAGAATGTTATATTTTTATAAAAATTACAGAAAATTATTTATAAAAATATATTAGTTTTTATAATTTCTATTTATCCGAAATCTTTAAAAACTCATAACTTACTCATTTTAATTCTGTTTTGCTTGTTCTCTCTATGTGTGAAATCATGACGAAACAAACTATTTAAATAAAATGTCCTCTATTTTTATAAAAATCTCTGTTGAACACAGAAACCCAAAATAGTTTATAAAAATAGTTTTATAAACTTAAAACTTATAAAACTCGTATCTCATTCGTTATAATTCTATTTTTAGAGTTTCTTACATGCTTGGAATCCTCATGACATGTCTTTCATATAAAATATTTTAGAAAGTTCTATCAGACCTGAACAGTTTTAGTTTTTATAAAATAACTTTTATAAAAACACTTTTAGATATTTAATTATCGTAAACTTGTAAAATTCATATCTCCTTCGTTATTGAACCGCTCCTCATGTTATTTATAGTTTTGGAAAGCTCATAATATTTAATATCACAAAAAAATGTCTTTATAATTTTATCAGGTACGAAATAGGTGCAGTTTTTATAAAATTACTTTTATAAAAACACTTTTTTGGTAATCTTGTAAATGTCGTAACTTCTTCGTTATAGCTCAGTTTTTCGAGTTCTTTATATGCTTACAATCCTTATAATATGTACTATTCTAATAAAATGTTTCCATAATTTTATAAAACCCGAATTCTAACAGAATGTTTAAAACAGTCCCTTATATATATTTTATAAATCTAGTTTTTATAAATTATTCCATGGTTCAAATTTATACAAGTCCTTTACAATACTTTATACCACAAGTCTTGTATATTTTAGTCCTCTAGATTGTGTCCATAATGATTATCCAAGTGAAGTCCTCATGATAATTTATATACATAGCTTTTGAAATTGACTTTTAACAAATTAATTTATACACTAAACTTATAAATTAATTAACGACTTGTATAATGTATATTCTTGTGTTTACATAATTGTAACATAATTTCCATCATGTGAACATATAGATTCGAATATATATATATATGTGCTTGTATTATTTCATAAATCAAAAACCCACCTAGGTGGTATTTAACATAATAGACATGTATGTAAAAATAAGGTAAAAAGAATAAATAGAAATGTTAGAGTTCAAGTAAACCTTAGAGAAGTGTATGAGAATGAAAAACACAAGCTTATACCCAAGCTTAAATCCAATTACTTCCAAGAAAACCCTAAAAACCCTAGATTACTTCTTGATGCAAACCCTTTAAAACTAATACCCAAGCTTCCAAACCACTGTGCAATACCTTAGATACCCTAATGATGTATGTATGCTTGTTACCCTTGAAAAATCAAATGTATGAACACCCTAAATATGTTTATTCATCCGATAAGGTTTTATGTAGGTATAAGAGAGAGAGTTTGTGTGTTTGATTTTATACTTTGCAAAACTGGAAGTTTTTAAGTCTTGCATAGTTACTTATTAGTGAAAGTATTGTTACAATACCAAGGACCAATAGTGGTATGAGTACATGTTAAGGATGCACCTTCCTCCCTAGAAAGGGATATGTGCCAAGAGAGGGTCTAGTGTAAACATGTAATTAGCCAATTTCTATAAATATGGGATTAGGTACATATGAGTAAGTTTTAACCATGTGAAATAAATATACTAGAGTTGGGTTTTTAAATTCTTTATATTCGTGAGTAAACATGAGGATATCCGGTATAAGCTTAAAGAATGAAATATTGTTAAATTTTGGTATTGAGTATAATGGTGGTCTTTGTTTTGAGTATTGAAAGTATCGGGTTACTATCCGGGTATTGCTATAAACGTATTTTATGCGAAACGTATAACGCTTTAACAGTAACCAACACAAATAAAATAATCAAAAGTTATAAATTATCCCACGTATAATAATTATAAAACTCTTGTTAGACGTAAACTTTTACTTGTTTGATACCCGTTTACGTTGAATGTTGATTTGTAGTTTACGCGATTTAACTAAACGATGAAAATTACAATCAACGCGTAAAACCCTAAAAATAAATAATGGAAAGTTTTGAGTCGTGAAATAACGTGAAAATGCGAATTGTTATAGTCTCCCCATGTTAAAAGAATTTTGTCCTGAAATTCAGGTTGACTTGTCTCCCGGAATGGTGTTGGTTGAAGAGGTTGTGGGTTTTCATTCCTTGAAGGTTGTTAAACTTGTCGCGATTGTCCCTAGGGAAGCTAATGATGGGCCCTTCGACTTTTGGTTTAAAGGATTTTGGAATAGATATGTGTCGACTATAGTAAGATGATGTAAAGGTCTACTTAGTTGCTATGGTTACTAACTCGATTTCCCAAAGTAAATGCATTTTATGGGTACGCACAAAAGACTTTTCTTTTTAAGGATGTAAGTAGAAAATTAATTTTGACAAAAGTTTTAAGGTGACTACTCTCAGCATGACATGATCCTTTCTGAATTATACATAGGTGACCAGGCTATGTATATTTAAGGGCTAACGATGCGATGCTCATTTTCGTTAAAATTGTTATATGTATAAGAAAGTATCAAAGAGTTTTATAAGATGACAAAATGATTCACAAGGTGGATGTAAGGTTGTTGATAGAGAACAATAAAAATGTATTGTACGGATAAATTCGTATATGGTTTACAAGATAATAGCTAAATGACTCATGGGGTGACAATAAAATAATTTATATGATGAAAAATGGTTTCATAAGGTAAGAACAAGATGATTCATAAAGTGATAGTAACGTAGTTTTTGAGATGATTGCAAAATAGTTAGTATAAGATGTCAAGAAGGATAATACATAAGGTAATTCATGAAATATTGTGCATAGTTTATGAAAGTTAGTTTAATTAAACGATGTAAAATAGTTTTGACAACGATAGTAAAATGGTTTTATAACATGAATAGTTTACTCAATCGATATGTAAAGATATTTGATAATACATCGACTTTGTTTATGAGACGATAATAAAAATTGTTTAAGAGGTGGAATCAAAAAAAGTTTTCCGAAGGAATCACGTGACAGTTCATAATGTAATAGTAAGGAGTTTATGTTGTGGTAATAAATTGTTTATGAATTGATAACAACATAGTTTTAAAAATTAACCATGGAAACAATTTATGAGGGACAACAAAATAGTTTATTGTGTGATAGTGAAATGGTTTATAAAGTTATGATGCTCAAGAGAGAGATTTGCATGAATGAACGGAAAATTGAAGTAAAATCAATGAGGTTTTCACAACACATTAATTAATAGATAGTTTGAAATCATGCGTACAGTACAACGGGAGTTTAAGGGAAAATACAATAAGAATGCCTAACGAAATAGAGTCTAAGCGTTGATATCATCTTCCATGTCATCGAGGTCTTGATCGTTTTCTCCTCCTCCTAAGGCGTACCCCATTCCACGTGCTTCAGTACCTCCAGCTTGGTTTCCATGGTTCCGATTCTTTAATTCCGCGCAATCACTCCTGTAGTGCCCTTGATTCCCACATTCATAGCAGGTAAGGGTTCTCTGATAGTTAGTAGCAGTAGGACTTCGACAGTCTTGGGTCAAATGACCGATCCTCTTGCAGTTTGTAGTACTTTTGCAGTGCACATGCTATTATGGTGAACATGCACTTAGTTGCACAACGTTAGAGTCCCATCATCCTCTTCTTCATCTTCTCACTAGACCCAGCATAATAATAACCTTGCTAAACATTTGCTTCTTAGTGGGGGGGGTGGTTGTTGATTTGGTTTGTTAGTCATCAAACTTTCTTTTTGTTTCAGCCGACTTCACCATATGCGGATTCTTTTGATCCATCAGTTCAGTTTCAAACTCAATTGCATCCTGCATTGTCTTGGGCTTTGATGCCATCACACTGCCATAGATCATGTCGGGCAGAACACCGACATACTTTTCCACCTCGTCAGACTCTTCGGGAAACATCCTCCTGCACATCAATGCCAGTTCTTGAAAATGTTGATTGTAACTCAGCACATCGGTGCCTTTTACCTTTAAGTTCCACATTTTAATTTCTAGCTTTTTAATCTCGCCTCTCAGGCAGTATTTGTCAGTCATCATCTTTTTCAAAGTTTTCCATGGCATTGCATATGCAACGTCATGTTCGACAGTCCTAACATGGGAGTTCCACCACGTCAAGGCATTTCCTTGAAGAGTACAAGTTGCAAACTTGACCTGACATGCGACCGTGCAGTTGCTTATATGGAAAACAGATTCCATATTTTCGATCCATTGGGTCAGACCGACAACTCCTTCAGTGCCTTTGAAATTCAGAGGTTGGCACTTCAGAAAGTCAGTGTAGGTGCACTCACGAGCAATAAGCATTCGTCTTCTTCCATCACCCCCTGAATCATGGCTGTCATCGCCATTCCTGCTCCTGTCTGCATCACGTTCTGCCAATGCATCAGCAACGCCTTGGGCTATTAGTGTCTTAATTTGAGCATCAGTCATAGGTGTAGTGGGAGTGGTGGTAGCGGTTCTCTTTGGAGGCATTTTCTTCAAAATCACAAGAAAATATAATACATGTTAGATTTCATAAAATCATAAACGCGACATGACTGTTGTAATAAGCAAAATTAAACTTATATAAGTATATTATATAAGACCAATATAGTATATACGTAATATAATAAACACATATATAGATCATGAAAGCATCTAGCATAACCAAATAATGCAACTCAATAGTGTATTTATGTCCTGTGAAAACTTTTATATGATGCAATTTTTGAAATGGCTATATTCCAAGTAAAAACATTTGACCTGGTTCTCTATAACCTTGGCTCTAGATACCAATATGTAACACCCACAAATTGGGTCGCAGCGGAACAATGTCAGGGAACGTTACTTCATGAGTACCTTTGCACAAGATATGAGAACGACCTCTAAATGAGTCTTTTAAAAATGATACATTGATTTTACTAAAACCATGTTAGTTACAAAGCCTCAAGGCTTAACATGTTCACTTGTAATTGTAAAGATTTTAAAACATAGCAAATATCCCTAAAGTATAATGCACACAAATCTTTATAGTAATGTGACTCCAAAATGATGATCACCAATGTATCCTTGTTTCTTGCCTTATTGACCTGAGAAAAACATGCTTTAAAATGTCAACATAAAGTTGGTGAATTCAAATGTTTAAGTTATGTATAAATTAAGACCATGATATCCATTGTGTATGAAAATAACGAAGACAATATCATAAAAAACTAATAACGAAATGCACTAAGCTTCATAAACGGAGGCTCAACATATATAATGCAAATAATGTGCCCGTGTAGATGTTCAACCCGCAACATCCAAAGTCCGACATGGTATACATCTGTTTGTCCGGTAAACCGAAGCTAGTAAGCGCTACTCACCTGAACGGGGATGTCAATCCCAAATAGATCTATTCATAACATTCACGCTTACATCTGATTTGAACCTAATTATACACACACAAACCACACACGAACACACATATATAAATCTAATATATATATATAATATATAAATATATATAAAATATATAAATACAATATATAAATAGTAAATGTATAATAATTACTTAATACATATATATTATATAACTAAGATAATCAAATAATAAGAGTGAGGTATTCCGAAGTTTTAAGAAAGTTTACTTACACCAAAGTAACATCCAAAAAACCCATCCCCGGGTCGAGTTCCCAACGAGGCGTGAAATTAAAATCGTGATTAAATTTGTGATCGCTGAGGATTTGAATGATCAAATATGATTATGGATTTTATTTTCCTACTAAATAAGTAGAAAAAAACAAATAACAGCAAGCTAAAAACAAAAACAATTAAGGTTAAGACACGAAAATGATAACGAGATCCTAAACCCGAGCCATAAAAACCTAAATTACCAAATTTTAATCCTAAAAATGAAATTTTAATTTTTAAAGGTCCTAAATGATTAAAAATAATTTTAGAAAAAAGAATTATATTTTTTTGACTTTTATTTTATTTATTATGAATTAAAAACAGTTTTAATATAAAAATATTATAAAAATATTAAACTAATTTATAAAAATCTAAAAAAATAGGAAAAGTACTTTGAACAGTTTAGAATCTAGGAAAAATAAAAAGACCCGAATAGCTTATCACAATAAGCTGGAAATAAGCCCAAAAGGGCTTGTAGGCAAAAAGGGAAAAACCCCCTTAAATACCAAGTGGCCCAAGGATCTTACGAAAAAGACCCAAGGGCGCAGATGGTATTGTGTGGGAGTGTTAAGGTGTTGGATATGAGAAGGGGGAGGTCACAGGTTCGAACTCCGTGGCTTCCTTTTTTGATTTTTCTTTTTTACAAACTAAAGAACAGGGAAAAATAAGCAACTTTGAAAAAAAGGAATTTTTTTCAAAAACTTAAAATAAGCCAGAAATAAGCTAACAAGGATGACAGTTTTTCTTATTTTCAATAAATGACTAAAAACCAAACTGCTTGACTATTAAAAACTCAATAAGCAATTACAAAATCTAAATAAGCCAAAACAGGTAAACTACTAAACCTAATAAGCAGAAAGGGACTAAAAAGAGCTAAAAGAATAAGCTGAAAAGCAATAAAAGCATCAAGACAGATGACTAAGATAAAGGCTTAAAGGACATTTTGACAGATTTTTAATCTAAAATTTAAGACCTAATAAGCACTAAAATTAACTTTAAGCTGAAAACAATTCAAGCCCTAGACTTAATGAGCATGAACGATTAAAAATAAGCAACTAAAGTAAGCTTAAAAGGACTTAAAAAGCGTTAAGACAATAGACACCTAAAACAGTCAAACAGGTTAAACCACTACTTTTAAGCTAAGATAAAAGACTAACAAGCAAAAGAATTAAGCTACAAATTGAAAACAGAAGAAGATTAGATACTAATAAGCACATAGAAAGCAAGAATCAAGCTAATAGATAAAAGAATATAAGCTAGAAAAAAGACTAAATGAGCAGTATTACTGTTTAAAATGGCTAAATTCAGCCCTAAATTAAGTTAAGCAAATGAAAAAAAAACTTCAAAATAAGCTTAAACAGATTAAGCTTAGAATACAAACTACTTATGCAAGAAATTTCAGAAGCTAAAACAAACTTAAACTATCCTAAATTTGAAATCTAAAACTAGATTTTAAGCTATTTAAAACTGACAGATTTGAAAATCAAGAGTAATGACATTTAAGCTAAAACTGATTTAGCTTTTTGGACTCAATAAGCAAATTTTAAAGCTAAAACCTACAAAAAGACAAAGCACTAGACTTAATAAGCAAGACTAAACTAGAATAGAGCTAAATAAAACACTAAATAAACTAGAAATTCAAATGAAATCAGACTGCATACATGACTCTATTCTTTTTGACTTTTTATGCTAATGACTAATTGAAATAAAATCTTAAGGCTCTAAAATATTTTGACAATCTTAAAAAGAACCACAAAACAGCAGTCACTAATCATGGAATAAAAGCTAAATAAAACAATAATTATCCAGAATTAGGCTATGAATCAAACTCAATTTATCTGCATAAACAGACCCTAAAGAAAAACCTACTAACTAATCTTACTTGACTTGTTTTAAATCTAAAATTCTAGAAAAACTTCAACTAAAGAAAATGTACTTAAAACATATTCAAATTAATGCATTTTAGGCCAAATTACGAACTCAAATTCTTCATCCTAAGGACTGTTTTTATGAAACCAAGGCTCAAACTGTTTAGAAAACAATAGGACTAACAGATTGGAGCATTTGATAAAACACTTTTCAAAACTAAACAAGACCTAATTCTAGCTTATGAAAACCATTATTTAGACTTCATTTGAGCTTTTGAAATCTTCTCTAATGACTTAATCAGCTAAAACAGTCTTAACTAGTGTTAAGACTGACACATGGTTAGTACTGCTAGTGCCAAACACCCCTTTAAACATTCAAAATCCATTTTAAGCTTGATTTTCACTTAGAAAACTTAGAAAAACTAAAAACGGGTTTAGAATAAGGTAAAATGAAAACAAATAAGCAATTATAACACAAAAATAAGCACTTAATATAAGAGAACAAGAATAAGCAGGTTTAAGCTAATAAATGGCAGTTTTATATAAAAACATAAGTAAATGACATATAAGCAATAAGAAAGCATAAATAAGCAATTAACAACAATAATAAACAACAATAAGCAGTAAATAAGCAATAAGCAATTTTAAGCTAAAAATTGAAAAGGAGAGACTTACAAAGACCTTTGCTCTAAACAAGGGCAAATAAGCTCTTAAGAGCTTTGTCTACAAGCTCTAACTTGTTTAAAACAAGCTAGTAAAAACCCACAAGCCCTTCCAAATATGGATTGTCATCCAAAATAGCTTTTGAGTAACTTTTGGTAAAAAGACATAAGTTATTGAAAAACTTATAGTACTTAAGTAAAACAGCTTAAGTAAAAGATAAAAAGAGCTTATGTGAGCTTAACAAATGTTTTTAAAACATAAATTGCATTAACTTAAAAACAGGATTTAACATAAAAACTTAAATTTCATTAGACTTAAAAAATAGTACAAAGCTTTTTTTTTAAAAAGTACAATAAGCTAAAATAAACTTAATATAAGCTGAAAGATTAAAAAGTAACTACTTGCCTCAACGGCTTACAAGGGTCCTATTTATATAAGATAAAGAAGGTCTTGGGTCTTCTCTTTGTGCTTCTTCTGTGAGAAGGATGAGAGGGTGTGTTTCTTGTGTGAGAGGGTCGAAATCATCATCTAAGCCCTTCATTAAGCTTGTTCACCAAGTAGAATGATCTAAGCCCTTGATTCCTTGTCCTTGTTCATCAACGAATGATAAACCATAGGATTGCCAAGGTGGAATTGTTGGTTTATGAAGTAGGGTTGAATTGTGAGAGTGATAGGTTTGTTTTGAGGTGTAGGGGTTGAGGTGAAAACGATAGATGAACAGTGAAAATGGCGGGAAAGGGTTTTGATATGATTCGGGTTAACGGGGTAACGAGGTTAGGGGATAGGGACTAACAAAGTTAGTCCATAAGGACTAACGGTGTAAAACCTTAAGGACCTGTAGTGTAAAAGGTTTAAGGTTGTATTGTTAAGTGTTGTAATGGGCTTAGGATTGGGCCGGTTTATATGGTTTTGGATTTGGGCTTTTCATAAAGGCTTAAAAGCTTTAAGGCTTATGATTGATGATTAATGGGCTGACTTGGCCTATTAACTTGGGTGCGGGTTGGCCCGATAAGATTTCTTTGGTTTTAGCTTCGTCTTTGACTTGTTGACTTTGACTTTTGACTTTTTGACTTTGACTTTTTACGCTCTTTCCATTCCCGTGCTCGGTTTTGTCGGTTTTGGCTTCGTTTTTGTCCTTTAGTGAATATCCGTTACCTGCACAGTATACAAAGCAAAACAAACATATATTTGGCATTTTATGTCCGTTTTTGGTCATTTAGGCTCGTTTTAATAGGTAAAAGGTATGTGTAATTAAGCACATACCAAAATCCCCCATACTAAACTATTGTCGTGTCCTCACGCAATGCCATAAGTAAACACTTTAGAAAACCAAGAATCTCAATCCCCCTCGACTAATTACCTCGAAAAGTAGCTAAGTGTTCATCAAGGGGAATTAAAGAATCATTAGTTTTGAAAAGCCCCGTTTTGACCATTTTTAAATATTTACACTTATTACCACACATATTTTTGTATTTTTCCTTTTTCTCATTTTTTTATACTTTTCTTTTTAAGCAACTAACTAGAATGTATGGACTTTCGTTATTTTCATAACTTTAGGGTCATAGAACAAGAAGCACTTCAATCCTAAAATGCCCAAAAAGATAAATTCATCGTCCCTGATTTTTCACTTGTCCCAAACCAAGCTTAAAAACGAAATCACCGTTAAATATAAGTTAAGATGCTAACACTACTCATACTTGTAACTTGTGAAACTTTTCACTCCCGACAATTATTATATATTATGGAGTGTGCTCATTTCAAATTTCAACCATGGATCAACATTTTAAGAAAGTTGCAATATTTCTATGCTTCACGTTCCACCCAAGAATAATGAGTTTGAAGGCGAGATCATCCCATTGTTAGCGACTTTTGTCTCTCGGACATCCAGCCTTGCGGCTAAGTGACCAGGATTTTGACACCTCACAGAGACTAGTATCGAGACTCACGGACCTTCGGTTTCAAAACCCTTGGACTTCCCGTTTATACATAGAAAAACTACAACTAAAGCAAATTAGTCTTAGTTCAAAAATATATTTAAATTTAAAAAAAAGAGATTTTAATATATTTATTTATTCAACAACTATACGTTTTTTTTTGCTATAATCATAATATATTACCTCCACCCTTTAAACGACTACCACATCGGTTGTGAGCCGGCAAGAGGTAGTGGTCTTATTTCGGTGTAGGCCCCCGCCTTATATGAAGACTGAAACATCGGTTGTGAGCCGGCAAGATCCAGTAAACTGACGGGGATATTGTTTCTACTTATTAATGTACATCATTATTTTTTTTGCAACATTTATTACGCGGTATATAGAAAAATTTCTTTTTAGAAAATTTAAGTATATAGCTGAACTAAGACTAAATAAATTAATGTTATCGACTACATTAATAAAGCTTCAAATTCAAAAATTGTTGATTTAAGTTTAATTTTTGAAAATAGCACTTATTATTAGTCAGGTTAGGAGCTTATGGGAGAAAAAGCCACAAACTACACTTATGAGCTTGTAAGATTTCCAAATAATCCTTGTTTAGCATCTAACTCATAATTAACTCTATCATTTCTCGTTCTTCGCAAATTTAAAATCTTTAATAAAAAGATCCGCGAATGCTTAGTCAAATAAACTAGCTTAGACAAGTTTATAAAGGTTAAGGGACAAAGCTAAGAGCTCAACACGCTCGATCGAGTCAAAATTTATTCTTATTCTACCCAGCAGGAAAGTCAAACATTGTGACAAAACACTTATTTTATTTTTGAAAATTTTTAAATTTTTAAATTTTTTTGGTATTTTGGTGGTAAAAACGGGATTACGTGAAAACAACGACTGCATGCATAATCAAATCGATAGATCCCCCCATACTAGAACTGAACATTGTCCTCAATGTTTTAAGAAGGGTCTCTACGTAAATCTAAAGCCGTTTATTAAGTATGCTCAAAGATAAACGTTAGTCGATAAGATTTAGGATATTGGATTCCCATAATCATGCTAAGGATTGAAGCTCGAGTGAACGAAGGACAAAACCACGAGCACGAGAGTCTTCAAAATCTGGGGCAATCTTGGAAAAACAACACAAACCACAAAACACGAGAAAGGAATAGGCGAGCCTCCTAACAACACCCTTATTTAATAATACTACTATTAGGATAAGCATGGGTTGCCACCCACGAAGCGCTTGTTTATTAATGAGTCACTAAGCTTGACTCGATCCCCCATACTTGAGCTGGTCAAGGAGGATAGAAATGGAGAAATGGAACATCCAAGATAGGACTGTCCCCTCCATAAATCATCATCGGGCTTTCAGAAAAATCAGAAATGATCTGGAAAGCTTTAAAGCCCCGATGAGATAAGAGATGAGGAGATTTCTCCTCATTAGAAGCAAGAATACCAGAATTGAAAACTTTGTTCACATTTTCGGATGAAAATGGAAGCAAAGTGTCAATCACTGGACAACGGGTGGGATGGGGGTAAAATACTAGGCATAAGAACATAATGTTCAGAAATATCATCCACTACTTTAGCAGTCAAAATTCCCATATCGAGCTCAATATCAAAGTGAATTCCATCATCATCCGGTGGTTTTGCAGGAGGACGAGGAGATGATGGATCATAATAACGATCAAAATGAAATGACTCATTTTTAGGAAGGGAAAGGGAATCATTGCTAAGCAATTCTACAAGAAAAAGAATATCCCCTTTCGACTCATAGTCATCATTCTCAATACTCAGTGGTATCGAGTCATCCGAAGCAAGAAAAATAAGAATCTCCTCCATAAGAGAGTCACTATCCTTAACGGGGATAGGAGATGGAGAGAAAGATTCAATTACAGCATCAGAATTTTCAGAATTAAGTTCTTCCGGAGGTCGAGGAGATGAATTATCATACAACAATTTCTTAACAAGATGAATTTCTTCCTCTGGATCAAAGTCGACTTCATTAATTTCTGGAGAAATCAAATCGATATGAGCGAGTTCACCGGAGAACTCCTCGAGAAGAGAATCAAACTTAGGAGAAGAAACTATCGAAGTATCTCGATTAAGCAAAGATTCTATAAGATCAGATTCTGCATTAAAGTGATGCGGATCTATCTTAGTAGAAATGATTTCTTCATCAAAAAGAGGGTTCGAATAAATTTTGAAATTTTCTTCCGGAACGTCCTCATCAGAAAGTGACTCGTCATCACTAGAGGTAAAATCGTCGTTAGAATCAAAGAGAGGATTAGAAAAAGTCGTAAAATCATCACAAACGGGCATATCACACTCACTTTCAATATCGAATAAATCCTCGGACTCACTTGGGGTTAGGTTAAGGTCCTCAACACTAGACTCATTTTCTTCGTCCGATTCTGTTTTCGGAATAGTGTCAAGATGCTCATCCTCCATTATGAGAGAGTCCGTAATCGAAAAGTCGGGTGTGATTTCAATTGACAGAGGAAGTTTAGAAATAATATCTTTCAAAGGAATAGAACTTTCCTCGTCATCGTCATCGTCATCAAAAATAGGACACTTCCAATATGGAGTACAAATTTTAGCTGCCTACTCTTCTTTTTTAAGTTGAATTCCATTAAGAATTTTCAAATCATTAAGAAGTTTAAGCATCAATTCTTGTATTTTCTCCGATTGATTTAGCCCTTCCTCCAAAATTTGCTTAAGTTTAAGAAATCTCTCCTCAGCTAGCGCTAAAGCCATGCACTTTTCTTTAGGAGGTATATGATCATACTCATTTAAAAAGGCTTGTATATCGTCCATTAGGTTTTCTCTAGCTTGCAACATTTCCATACTCGTTGCTTGAGGAGGTTGATGAATGACGGGAAACTGCGGGGGTTGGAATTGGTCAAAACCGAAAGAATTAGAATTATAGCAATGATTAGGTTCATAGAAATTTTGGTTCAACGGTTGACACTGAAAAGTCTCATGAGGACCCCCGCAGTTTTCACAACAAAGATATTGTTGTTGAAAATTAGGTGAAGTTTGTGGAAAATTATCAAAGTCTTGATTATAACTCGGGTCCTGATCGTAGACAAACGGAACTTGAGGAGGACAATCGTAACCATAATGAGCATCGTTCCCACATAACTCACAAAAATGCGTATCGTATTGGGGTTGTGGAGGGTAGTCGGAAAAATTTGGAGAATCATTGTAAGAATACGGAGTTGGTTCATAAGTGAATGAATTTTCAGCTTCCGAATTACATCCTAAACAAGGTACCCCTTTATTATAATATCCACACCGCTCGCAAGTACATTATCGACAAGGTTGATCATCAACTGGATTTCTGCAGCTGAAACAACTACGTTGTTCGAATGACGACATTAGAATTAAACAATTTGAGATTAGGAAGAATATTTTTGAATTTTTTATGTATTTTAAACAAGAAAAAAATATTTTTGGGACCGATAAATCAAAGGTGCACGGTAGCTCTCTAAATTACTTACAAAGAAGAGGAAGAACGGGTCAGCGCGAAGCGTATTAAAAACCTTTTTCCTTTCGGATCGATGATCGTTGGATCAACCCTCCTTAAACCTCTCTTATAGTTTGTAATCTAAAGGTGAGCCGATTTAACAATTGACATTACGGTTGATTTTGTTGTTTTTCAATTTTTTGGAATTTTTGATTACTTGATAATAGAAGAAAATATTCACAAATGAAAGCGATAACTTCACGAGGAAGGGTCTTCAAACACTAATCTTCAAACGTAAACTTGATAATCGCACACACCTCCCCGGCAACGGCGCCAAAAATTTGATATTCAACTTAATTATACTTATATATATAACTTAATATACATATATATAATTGAAATCAAAATATCAAATAATGAGAGTGAGTAAGTATTCCGTAAGGCTTCTAGAAGATTACTTTTATCCAAAGTAAAATCCAAAACCCTCCCGGGTCGTTTCCCGACGAGGCGTGAATTGAGAATCGTGATTAAGTTCGTGATCGAGTGATTGAATGATCAAATTTTTGATTCGGGATTCTATTTCTACAAATAATATGAAAAAAACAAATAAACGCAAGTAAACAATTAAAGCAATTAAAGATTGAACCTAAAAACGTTAACGGGAATAAAAAACGCGACTCGAAAACCTAAATTATCAAATTTTAACCCTACAAAAGCAAATTTAATTTTTAAAAGTCCTAAATGATAAAATAAAATTAAAAAAAAAGAATTATATTTTTTTGACTTTTATTTTATTTATTATGAATTAAAAACTGATTTAATCTAAAAAATTAATTAAAAATACTAAACTAATTTGGAAAAATCTGAAAAATTCATGAAAAGTCCTTTGAACAGTTTAGAACTTAAGAAAAATAAAAGGGATCCAACAGCTTATTGGAATAAGCTGTAAATAAGCTAAATAAGGTTGTAGGCTTAAAATGGCAAAAAGGGGTTAAGTATTAAATCTTACAAACTCTAAACGAAAAAGACCCAAGGGCGAGTGGTAGTGGAGTGTGTGTTTAAAACGTTTAGGAGTTAAGGTTGAGATCCCGGGTTCGAAACTGGGGCCTCCCTATACTCCTAAATGTTTTTCTTTTTGAAAAAGCTTTTTTATACTAAAACAAGCACTTTTTGTAAAACAACTTTTTCTAAAAGCTTAAAATAAGCTAAAACAGGTGACAGAGTTGACTTAAAAGCTTTTGAGCTTTTACACTTAACTGATTTTGCTCAAAAGCTTTTACAAGCCCAAACTTAAACAAAATAAGCTACAAGATACTAAGCTATGTCTAATGAGCACCTTAAACTAAACAAAATAAGCTGGAAAGCATACCTAAGGAATTAAGACAGTTTAACTTTAAAAGAAACTAAAAAGCTTTAAGCCTTAAAACAAATTTTTACCACAAACTTCTATAAGCTAAAATTCAAACTAAATAAGCTACCAGATCCTTAAACCTAACCTAATAAGCAAAACTAAGCACAATTAAGCAAATCGAATAGCTCAAACACTTAAATAAGCAAATAAGCAATTTAGCTAAAACACAACTAAAAACAATCTAAGGAGGCAACTTTAAGCTAATTTTTAAGCTACGAGATCAATAAGCTAGTGTCTAAAAACTCAAAACAGATAAAGCAAATACTATAAGCTATAAGAATAAGCAAAAATTAAGCATTTTGAATAACTAATAAGCTAAATAAAGACTTATGAAAATGGCAGTTTAGGCTAAAAACAAGGTTTTTGGATTATCAAGATTTTGTAAAAGCTCAATACACAAACTGCAGCCCTATTTTCAGATATCTAAATGAGCTTAAAACCTCAAAATAAGCTTAAACAACACAAGCTTATACTCCAATAAGCTTGTGCTATCATTTTTAGAACCTAAAACTAACTTATACTAACCTATAATGATGAATTAAAAAGGCCTTTTAAAACTGTAAAAATGCATACCATATCAGACTAAAACCAAAACTTGTATGAACTAATAAAACAGAACATGGAGTCAACTTAGATCAAAATGAATGCATTTGGAGATAATTTTGTTGCACAAAAACTTAACTCAACAGCTTATAAACTCATATCCAAATGCAAGTAGATTTAAGAACTTTTCAAACTAACAGACTTGGAGTTTACCAACAAACATTTTTTAAAGATCAATAAACAAATTACAAAACTACTTTCTAAACATGCATTAAAACAAGAATTATGATGAAACCAAAGAGGGTTTTAAAATACAAAAATGCACAAGCAGTATTAACCTTTGGTTAATACTGCTGTCCCAAACACCCCTTTATAAAACTGCTTTCCAAAATTAAACTTGAAACATATTTTGAAATTCATAAAAAATGTAAAACAGCTTAAGCACAATGTACTTTAAAAACATTTAAGCAATTTCCACTAGAAAATAAGCACATGAACATAAGCATAAGCCAACAAGAAGCACTTATCAATAAGCTAGACTCTTAAACATATTTTTGGCTTTTTATGTAGTTTTTATGAAGACTAAACAGAAGCTTAAAACATATTATCAAAAGCATAAAACTAGATCACATAAGCAATATGAATTCAGAATAAGTAGTAACAAACACCAATAAGCAAAGAATAAGCAGTTTTAATAAGAAAACAGTAAATAGCTAAAAATTGGAAAATGGAACTTACTTTTCTCTTTACTCTAAATAAGGGTGAGTTTGCTCTTAGAGAGCTTATCTACTAAGCTCCAGCTTATCTATGATAAGCTGGTATTTTCTTAAAAGCCCTTCCAGGTCTGGATTTTCATCCAATAAGCTGTGGTGATTTTTAGGAGAATTAATGGAACAGAAACACAGGATTTATAAACTCACTTGTAAACTGATTAAAGATTAAATTTCATCAAAATAAAGACAGGATTAAAGTGACAGGAACATAAAACTTGTAAACTTGTATTTCAATAAAACTTTAAAGTTACATTACTTGAAAAAAAGTAAATACATTAAAATGAAATAAGCTGAAATAAGCAAGTAAATAAGACTAAAAAATAAACCTCTACTCCTCCTCACCTCTTCTCAAAGGAAATCCTAATCTATTTATAGAAGAGCTTGTGCACAGGGTTGTGCTTCTTGTGATTGTTGTGTGACAGGCTTGAGAACTCTTCATCCTGGCATTTCATTCCAATCTTTAATCCATCTGAGCCCTTTATTCTTGTCATGTTCCATCAGCCAATCAAATAATATGGGATTGCCAAGGTGTCAATCCTTTTGTCATTTCTTGAGGAATAGGTTAGTGGGGGTGTGAGTTGGTTTTGTCAGGATTTGCAGGGTGAGATGAAAGGGATGGGTGAATAGTGGGTTTTAGCGGGAAAGGTTTTAGGTTATATTCGTTTGACTGGGGTGCAGGGTTAACGGGGTTAAGGGGTTAAGGATTGTAGGGACTAACGGTGCAATAGTTAGGGACTAACAATGTTAGTCTCTAAGGACTAACGGTGAAAAGGTTATAGGATAAATGGGCTAACAGGGTTATGGGCTGTTAAAGTGGTTTGGGCTTTTTAATTTGGTTTGGGCTAGATTTTATTAATTGGATTTTGGGCTTATTAAAGGCTTTTGATTTAATAGAAAAGCTTAATGGGCTGACTCGGCCCATTAACTTGGGTATGGGTTGGCCCATTTAAGATGCACACGTCTTTTGGCTTCGACTTTTCACGCTCTTTCCATTCCCGTGCCGGGTTTTATCGGTTTTGGCTTCATTTTTGTCCTTTAGTGAATATACGTTGCCTGCACATCACAAATCACAAAACACACATATATTTGGCATTTTATGTCCGTTTTTTGGTCATTTAGGCTCGATTTTATAGGTAAAAGGTATGTGTAATTAAGCACATACCAACATTAAAGCTCGACATGTATGAATTGCAATATAAATTGCCAACATTGCCCGTCATGATGTTCTAACCCACAACATCCTAAATGCGACATGGTATACGTTCGTTTGTCCAGTGATAGATAATCACCCGAACAGGGAAGTCAATCCTAAATAGATCTATTTATAACATTTACGCTTACAACAGTAATTAACAGTTCATGATAATGGGCTCGAAGGGTTATCGCTACTTAGGCAAACACGTAATCGTAATGTAAAATGTCCACTTGCGTCCAATTATAAAACATGCATATGTTTCTCACCCCAAAACTTGTAAATTATTATAAATGTCAAAACGTGGGGCTATGAACTCGCCTCAAGTGGATGAGTTAACAATGTAAATCAAATGCGTGAAAATGCGTCACAATTACGCCCGAATGCAACTTAATTGATTATAGGTCGTATAAGTACTAAGCACTTTGATTAACTAATACCATATATAATTCTATATAGCTACATCACCATCTAATCGTTTTAGTGAAATCATATTTATAAAGTAAAAACGTTTATAAATATCTCTTTAGTAAAAATGGCGTAACTTTATCGTTTTAAGTCCGTTTCTTATGTTTCTTATGTCCACGCTTTCGTATTAAGATAAGATATAAAAATATTATATTTTCATAATTTAAGTCCCCTGGTGAACAGTACTTTTTACTGTTCATATACTTTTATAAATTTATTTATATAAAATTAATCGTCGTAAACTCGCAAACGTCGTATTTTAATTCGTTTTAACTCCGTTTTTAATGATTCTTTCGAGCACGTCTTCGTAATTAATAGTTCTATCTAATTAATGATGTTTTCAAAATAAATATATCTGATGTGAACAGTAATTTTTGTAAAATTAGTTTTATAAAAGTATTTATTGTCGTAAACGTGAAAAATCCATAACTCCTTCGTTATTAATCAAAAAATTATGATTCTTAATGTTTTGGAATCCTAAAAATATGTACTATCTAAAAAAATAATCATTTGTGTATATCAAAAGAGAATTGTATTAAGTTTTTATAAAATTTCTTTTATAAAACACTTTTTATAACTAAATCTTACAAATTACGTATTTCCTTCGTTATAACTCGATTTTTCGAGTTTCTTACCTTTTTGGAATCCTCATGACATGTAGTATTTTAAAATATGAAATAAACACTTTATATTTCGAATTAAAACAACAAGTTTTGATCATTTTGTTAATATGTGTTTAAAACTCGTTTTTATAACTTTTTAGTTTAGTCACTTTGTTACAAGTCTTCTACAACCATTTATATCACATGTCCTACATACTTAAAGTCCTTAGTCCATGATTTGTCCAAATATTATCCAAGAATCATAAGATCCATAAGTTTACATACTTATTTGTTCATGAACTTTTATAAGTATTCTTTTTAGGTAACTAGTTTATATAAGCTTTTATACATAAACCGCAGTTATATAATTTGTATACTTCCATTCTCACATGTTTTTAACAACAATATAGCACATGACAAAGTATTTCATACGATGATCATAAGTAAAAATTCTATTTTACATGTAAATAAGTTTCCTAAATGGTGATTAACTACATAGCCATTATATACAAATAAAATCATGAATGTAAAGAGATTAAGGTTTTTAGGTAATCTTAGTATGATGTATGGTGATGAACAATATAATCTAAACCCTTGTTTAGCTATTTAACCCAAGCTTCCAATACAAAAGAAACCCTAAATCCAAGTAAACCCTTATCTTGAACCTTCTTGCTTTAACACTTGTAAACCCCAAATCAAACCTTCTAAACACCTTAGGATATCTTAGATATGTTGTAGGAATAATTGGAAATGTGGTAAATAAATTTGGTATGGATTGTTTATGTTGTTTGGTGTGTGCCGTGGGTTTGAGAGAGCAAAGATAGATATGGGAGAGTTTTTCAGTTAAGCAAATGAAGAGTGTGTGTGTTTGATATGTGAGAAATTACATATCATTTTTGTATCAAAACAAACCCTAAAATAATCAAATAATGCAAATTATGCTTGTATATTATTTGTTTTGTCATTTGTGATGTGTAGGTACAAATATTACAGAAATCACAAGAAAACGGCCAAAATCGGGCAAAAACGAACACGAGAACGGATAGAGTACACAAGAGCTGGAAGTTTTCTATCAAATGGTCCACTAAAGTCAACAATGGTCAAACCTTGGTCAACCACAAAAAGACAAAATCCTTGAAAATACCAAAAGAGCCCTTAATGTTAAATCATTTTACACTAAAAGTCCAAAAACAATAACACCGTTAGTCCTTTAACACTTAAAGACTAACGGTCGTTAAGTGTTAACTATATAAACCTTTTTTCCCTTTAAACCCTTAACCGAGCCCAAAACAAACACCGACCCAAACCTTTTTTATAAAACCTTAGCCCAGGTCAACCCCCCTTTACCCCGGGTCAAACATAAAACAAATAGAAAAGGGGGCAGGAAAAAATAGTTTTACTATTTACCCGTCTTTCCTAATTTACCATCCTTGTAATTAACTTAATTTAAATGAAATTAACCCAATCCAACGTAACAAGTCAAAGATGCTTAGTACTAAGTGACATCTCAGCAAGAAAAACGTCATCTCTAAGCTTTGATTGGCCACTTCTGACAAGGAATGACACGTGGACTACAAATTTACACACCGAAGATGGAAAAATTGCACTAAAAACAATGCAAAAGAAGCACAACCTTCCTAAGATATGGGATTGCCAGCTTGGCAATCCGTGTGCTATCATTCCAATCTAACGGCTAAGAATGGGCATCCAATGATTAGAGAGATTCAAGGGCCAGGATTAGAGATCAAAGAGGAGCGTCCAAGACCTAGAAGCTTCACTCTTGCACTATAAATAGGGCTCTCCCTCACTCACATTAGCAGTTTTTTAGAAGTAGTTTTTAGTAGCTTTAGAATAGATTTTCTGCTTATGCTTACTGTAATGTTTTTTAGCTTATTGTTTTTCAAGTTAATGTAATTTCAATTTCACTCTTGTACTCAGTTTTTCTATTAATAAAAAGTTCAAGTTTACTTATTAATCAATTGTCTTTTCATATGTTTACTTTTATGCAAAATTATGGTTAAATAAGCTCATATATTGTTTCATAAGCTTATACTACTCTTAATCTACTAAAAGCTCATCAAATATTTGAAAACTCAATGGAATTAGATGGCTGCTAAGAGTTTTCAAGTAGGTAATAGTGCTTGAAGGTCAAGTGTTAGGAATAGATTAGGATTTGAAGCTTAAGCTATAACTTAAGCAGCTGTTATAAGCACTATTGGACATTCACCTCTATTTAGCTGATGTGTAGGTAACATTTCCTCTTTTCTTTTTCTAATTCTTAGTTTGTCATTTAAATTTCTAGTTATACTTGTTCTATTAGCTTAAATCTGCTTAATCTGCTTATTGATTGCTTATTTGTAGTTTAGATTTGCTTATTTATGCTTAGTATACTTATTTGATGCTTATTGAGTATGCTTGTTAGTTTAAATTTCATTTTGGTTGTTATTGTTATAAATCTGTCAAAAATACCAAAAATATTAGCATAATCCTGTAGCTTATTAATTCTGCTTATTCAGTTGCTTAGATCTGTTAATTAGGTCTATTATTAGCTTATTATTATCTGGTATTACTTGTTTATGCATTAAATCTCATCTTCAAAGCTAAAATCGATTTAAGCCTTTTTAGGAGTTTGGCACAAGGTACACTAACTCAAGTTAGTGTGCCATGGCCAAATGTCCTTAGGATTTGTTTCAAATCTCATAATTAGTTTATTGGATCTGTTTTAATGGTCTATTTGCAGTTTGAATCAAGTTGTCTATAGGCTTATAGTTGGTAGTTCTAATCTGTTAGCCTTAGTTCAGTTATACTAGCATTTTTAGCTCAAGTCTCTTTTAGCTATTGGTTTTGTTATCTTTGCACTCACTTTGGTGTTTTTAATAGTGTAGAAACATAGATTTATAGCCTGCACTTGGTAGTTTTTAGTTTTGGTGATTAACTTGCAAACTGCATCAGATAGGTTAATAGACAAGTAGCCAATTTCTAGTTCAATTATCAGAGGGTAAAAGTAGTTTTTAGGTCTTAATTTTTAGCATGTAAGTAGATTATAGATCATATTTCATCTGTTTGAACTTATTTTGTAGTATTTAGCTTAATTAGTCATCTGATTTTAAGTCTCAAAATAGCAATTTGTCATTTTCATTAAACTTTGAAAAACAAAAAAAATAGTAGTAAGCTTTTTCATTCAGCTTTTTCTTAGCTTATTTAGATTTCAAAATAATTTTCAACTTTTGTTTTAAGTAGTATTTTAGATAATCTTTCTAGTAGAATAAACCAAAAGTTCATAAGGATCCTTTTGCTTATTGAAAAATAAGCTTAAAGTTGCCTTAAGGGACTGTTTGGTTAACAGTTTGTACCAAACTGCTTATTTGAGATTTTTAGCTTATAAGCCCTTAGTTTTTGTTTAATTTCTGTTCAAATTAGCTTATTAGGTTGATATTTAGTTATCCATAGCTTAATAGGGTTAGAATTTATCTTATTAGTCTTTTCTTTAAAAATAAAAAACATAGGTAATTCAGCATAAGTAGCTTTTTAATCTGGCTTTTTCTTTGCTTATTTGATTTTCAAAATAGTTTTTGATTGCTGTTATAAGTAGTGTTTTAGCCAAGCTTTAAGTAGGTATAGAGCTTATTTCCATAAGGATCCGTTTGTGTGCTTAAAATTAAGCTCAAAGTTAGCATTTAGTCTGTTTGGAATCCAGTTTTCTTATAAGTGCTTATTGGTTTCTCAGCTTATGGCTTATTTCTTTTGCTCAAATTTAGTTTGCACTTGCTTATTAGGGTAGACATAGGGTAGCTGTAGCTTCTTTAGCTTAAGTCTTAGCTTATTCTAGTTTTTGAGTGTCCTTAGTTTGGATAAAAAAACCATATAGCTAGTTAAGTGTACTCTGTCTGTTTTTAAGCTAATTTCTAGCTTATTTACTAGTTTTTAGAAAAAGTTTCTTTTATAAATTTAGCTTATTTTCATCTACTTTACAACTTAGTTTAAAAAGTTGTAGGATATTGGTTATCACAATACAAGCTTAGGAATGATGGGTTGGCCGAATTTGTAGAGAGAGAAAGTGACTAGTTCTAGTGAGAGAAACACCTTATAGTGTGTGTATGATAAATTGAACAACCAACCCTTCCCATGGCTGGAAAGGGTGTTTAAATACATGAGTTTTATGCCCCTAAGTGGGCTATGGTGTGGGCTAACATGTGGGTAAAGACCCGGCCCAACACCATAAGTCATACGCTTACGATTCAACTACGAACTATGCTATTCTAGACAGTACACGGGGTGACCGAGTCTTTTTCTTAAACCTAACAATCTCCCCCTAAGGGAGGTCACCCCAGAAATTACAATTTGAATCCTAGCATTCTAAATCTTTGACCTTCTGTCTTTAGCTCGTAGTCTTTGATTCTTCATTCTTTGATTTCTTTGTACATTACATAGTGATCTTTGAGCTTTGTTCCTTAGACTTGTCTGATCTTTGAGATCATCATCCACTGTAAATCTCTTGATCATCCTTGATGAGGAATATTGCCTTCATGTGATGTTGTGACCTTCGGACCTGCATGCTCACACTTTTCTTGATCATGATATTACTTCTCAGAGTTGCGGAAGCTGTGTTGTAGGTCTTTCAGTTGTCATGATGTCATTAATTAAAAACATTAAGTGTGAGCATGGGGTTGTGAATTGACTCCACTGGAACGAGGTATGTCCATCTCCATCTTTACTTGACCCTAAAATAAAACAGTTAACAATAAAGCTTGTGGGCGAACATGGCTTTGTCATTCACCCGAGTCTGGTTGTAGTAACCTTCGGATCCGTGAGGACCGACCTGTGATCAGGTAGAATCATCTTAAGATGAATCTCCTTGATAAGATTTACAGTATAAGTATCGGATCATCAGATGTATAGCCATCAGAATCACCATACTTTCCTGTTCTCTTTATCGGAACGTCTCAAAGCAAACAACACGATAAGAGTGAATCGGTTAGTTACTATCTCACCGATTAAAGATAAAAATTAATTTGAAAATCAATCGACGTGTCACTTAAAAAAGTATTTTTGTGACACATCAAGAGTGTTTTATATCACAAAATCAAATTTCATCAGAAACACATTTGTTTTGAAAGAT